>JANHFM010008967.1:30616-40740 GCA_032468115.1 Grayia smithii
ATGGAGTCACTGAAGCAGTTGGTGTGAGCTTAAATGGACTCCAGAGGATGGTAGAGGACAGGAAGACCTGGAGGAACGTTGTCCATGGGGTCACAGTGGATTGGACAAAACTTCGCAACTAACAACAACAATGACTAAGGGTAGACTAGAACCTGCTCCAAGTTCAACACCTTAACCCAGTGTTTCTCAACCTTGGCAACTTTTACTATAATAAATAAATAAATTTCTGTTGCTAAGTAAGGTGGTTAAATGAGTCATGCCCATTTTGCAACCTTTTTTTGCCACAATTGTAAAGCGAAATCACTTAGGAGTTGAAGCCCCCACATCCTAAATATGCCAAGGTAAAGAAACACTAGTTTTGTCTGGTACCATTCTGCCTGCAGAAGCATCGTCTCTGTTCATGCCAGCTGCCAATGCTCTTTAATGAAGAATTAAAGTAAAAAGGAGAAATGTACATCAACCAATCTCCATCCCCTAGCACAGGGGGGATCGCATCTAATGTCCTATCACGGATCCTTTGTATAATCCTATCCACAGCTTCTTACAAGTCAGGCCCAGATAAGGATAAATGGAATTTAGCATTTGGATTATTTTACAGGGAATTCATCTCTGCTTTAACTGAAAGCTAGAACATCCACCACAGGAACATTTCCAGAGAACTATTTTAATAATCAAATCCATCGTTTGTTCAAACATGACTTGCCGAAGTATGCCATAAGATAGTTCTTGTAATCTTTCTATGGTATGTTCAGCATTTCTAATCAAGGAAAAAAATCAGAACATTGAGAAGTATGTCAAAAGGTCACTAAAAATCAATAAATAAGTCAACAAAATCTGGTTTAAACAGAATCAGAGAGTTATTAGGAGTATTCTTCCTTTGGTTTTTCACGGGGGTCTGTTTTTGGCTCTGGATTTTCTGTGCTGACCTCCTCTTGCTGAAATATCCCTTGAAGCTCTAATACAGGCATGGTTGATGGAGGCATCGGAGCAACCTATTGGATAAAAGCAGAGTTACAGCATAGTGTGCAAAAATGAAACCAGAAAATGAATCTTTCCAGGTCGAAGTAACACGGCTTTAGTTTCCGATCAGGTTCTAATTAACCTGTCAAACCAACCAATTCTCATCCTCTCTTCTACACGCAAATCAGAAGCAACATCAATAAGATGTCAATGTCACAGGTGGCAAGGGCGATACAGGTAGTCCTCGATTGATGACCACAACTGAGCACATTTCTGTTACTAAATGAAACATTTGTTAAGTGAGCTTTGCCCCATTTTATGACCTTTCTTGCCACGGTGGTTAAGTGAAAGACTGCAGTTACTGAATTAGTAACATGGTTGGTTAAGTGAATCTGACTTTCCCATTGGTTTCGCTTGTCAGAAGGTCACAAAAGATGACGTGTGATCCCAGGATACTTCAACCGTCATAAATATGAGTCAATAGCCAAGCTTCTGACTTTTGATCATGTGACCATGGGGATGCTGCAACTGTTGTAAGTTTGAAAAACGATCATGGGTCGCTTTTTTCTGTGCTATTGTCACTTCGAGCGGTCAATAAACGAACTGTTGTAAGTCGAGGACTGCCTGTAGGTGGTGTTCTGATAGCAAACACCATAATTTGGTTGGCGGGCAAAGGCACAACTCTAACCATATAAGCAGTGTAGGATAGATGGCTTTAGCAAATGGAGATCAGGGCTCCTGATCCAGATTGCTCCAAGGAGGATTGAGCTGGACTCAGCTGTTTGCACAAGGTCAACTTCTTCTAGCTCAAGGGTCTCCAACCTTGGCAACTTTTTAAGACTTGTGGAGTTCAACTCCCAGAGGGAGTTAGTTCACAAGTTTAAAAGTTGCCAAGGTTGGAAACCCCTGCTCTAGCTGTCTCTTTTGTCTGCAGGCCGACAGAGATCAACCTTAGAGCCTCTGTTTTCCTCCTTCTGAAAGCCCATCTTGTAATCTTACACTACTCTGGAATTGGGCTTATTTGTGGTACATGCCTATGTAGGGCTTCACTGGAGGATTTTCTATCTGATAAAGAAAGCAACAGCGGGCAGATAGCTATTGGCCTAATACAGCGTTCCTCAACCTTGGCAACTTTTAAGACCTGTGGATTTCAACTCCCAGAATTCCCCAGCTGGCTTTGCTCTGTATCTGACAGTAACAGCATAACAGCTCTTCCCATCCCCCCAAAACTGCTGCACCTTAGCCTTGAATGGAAGGATACCGCTGGGAGAGGCAAATGCCAGGCAGAAAAACTTGCATCGGCAATTCAAAACAATTGAAGGCAAAAGGAGAAGGGGATGGCAGAAGATGAGATGGTTAAGAGTGTCACTGACACAATGAACATGAATTTGGGCAAACTCTGTGAGACAGTGGAGGATGGGGGAGGGAAGGGAGGGGGCTGGCATGCTGTGGTCCGTCGAGTCACAAAGAGTCGGATCCAACTGAACAACAACATGGGACAACATTAACAAATGATAGAAGGTGAATACCATGTCTCCAAAATAATCAATTTGATCTATAACTCCTAGAATAAGCATACCAATTCTAGGCACTTATTAATGGAGGAAATAATACATTCAACATGCCGTCATCCTTTCTAACTCATTCCTCCCTCAATGTTCCTTTTTATGGAGTCCCTGTGTTATGGGGTCCAGGGCATTCTCAATACTGAAGGCAATGCTAGAGACCAGTGATTTGCTTTGGAAAATGATGGTAAACCCCTCCCCTTTTTTTTAATTAAAGGATTTGCTTATTCTGGAAGATAAATTAATCTGGATCTATCTTTTATTCAATAACGACTTTGGTATTAACCCTTATGCAGATTAATGAGGCTAGGCTGAAAATACCACCTTATGTTATGGATCAATTCAGACAGTGCAGGAGGCCTTCTCTGCTGAATCTCCAAAATTTAACCCCTTGTACTCCTTCCAGGAGGGACATGGTGGCTCAATGGCTAAGACGCTGAGTTTGTCAATCAAAAGATCGGCAGTTCGGCTGTTCAAATCCCTAGTGCCACTTAACGGAGTGAGCTCCCATTACTTGTCCCAGCTTCTGCCAACCTAGCAGTTCAAGAACACGTAAAAAAATGCAACTGGAAAAATAGGGACCATCTTTGGTGGGAAGGTAACAGTGTTTAGTCATGCCGGCCACATGACCATGGAGACGTCTTCAGACAGCGCTGGCTCCTCAGCTTTGAAAGAGATGAGCACCGCCCCCTAGAGTTGGGAACCATTAGCACATGGGGATGTTACAGACGCCAGGAGGCTACAATGCTAATGCAGAGTAGTTTGGCTGCATAAGACTGCCTGCCCTGGTTTGATTCATGCTCGCACCGCTTTCCAAGGTGCACCCCACAGGGGGTAAGCTAGTTCCACACCACAAAGAAAGACAAGCTGCTTTCCTGCAGCGTTATCCGGAACCCTCTCCCCTCCTCCAAAGCCTTCTGGCAAACAGGCGTTGCAACCGGGAAGGTTCAGTGCCTGCAGGATTCTAACTGTCCTCACGAAGCACTGGCTTGTCTCCTCAATAAAGTGATACCTACATATCTATCGTATGTAGTATGCTTTCAAGCTGCTAGGTGGGCAGGAGCTGAGGTGAGTGATGGGAGCTCACCCTGCCATGCAGTGCTAGGACTCAAACCGCTGAAGCAAAGATTATCTCCGGCATCATTGAGCCACTGAGCCACCGCACCTCTTCTTCATTTTCAAAAGATTTAAAAGATTTCTACTAAAACATGGTTACCATATCTGTGATTTAATCACTATCCCACGTTTATGACAGCTGCACTCCGTGCATTCCGATGTGATACTGAAAAATGTAATACTTACTTTTTTGCCCTTTCTTGATAAAACCAGGCCCTCTGCCAAAAGCGCCTTCCCTGTTTCGGCAAACAGTAGCTCTTCGTCCATTTCTCCCTGCTTCTTCTTCAGTTCATTGTATTTCTCAACAAACCTGGAATTCCAAGAGGGAAGTTTGCAATTTCCAGTCCGTGAACTTGGACGAAAAAAAAATCCTTAGGGGAGAACTTATTCACTTACCTCTGACAGGGAGATTTATAATTTGATCTTGCTAGATCAAATGTACCTGAACCAGTTCCATAGGCTTCATAAAATTTTCTAATGAATTAGATAAGAAAATTCAATTTAGGACTTATCTCCATGTAGACAAAGAATATTGCTATGTTAATATTTATTTACTAGGTAGATTTATATGGTATCCTGCTTAAACACGTCACTGGGTGGCTAATACATACTACTTAGCTCTAATAGCGCTTTATTTCCTCTCCCGCCTTGAAAAATGAACAGGCTTCTTACAAATTGTATTATTCACTTGAAGTCTTGGTCTAATTCAGGGTTGGCAAAACTATCATTTTTCCTGCAGGAGATGGGGATGCCACTTTATTATCCAAGGAAGCAAGGCGGTTCAGTAATTTTTTTCCCTATTTCTTAAAGGAATTGTTTAAAGATGCCTGTCAAACGTTTTATTTATATTTACTTTGATTTTTTTTCCCTCAGAAATTCTTGAGAAATTATACGCTGTCATTTAGTAATTTCCTGCTTCAGTGTAACAGGAAAAGCTTGGAAGACATAAGAAGCTGCAAAATAAGAATAAGATATCAATTATAGCCCTTCTCTGCCATTAGATCTGTAACATTACGAGGAGAAGCAGATTACCTACACCTTAGAAAATTCAAGCAGTCCTCAACTTCCCACTGTTCGAAGTTACAACGGACTTATCTTGGAGCTGTTTATGACCAGGTTCTGAAGTTCTAACAGTCACACCCCCTCCACCTGCAGACCCATGACTGATCTTCATGCACTCAGCAACACAGCCACATTCAGTGTCCCATGGTCATATATATATATATTTTTAATCCAATTTATATCCTGCCCTTCTCCGGAGACTCAGGGCCGCTTACAATTTCTTAAGCACAAATCAATGTGCTTAGCAATAGCCTTCACTCCTTGTATATGCCTGCTTATTAGGGCTTTTGCCCCTCCCCCCGGTAGCATTTTTACAAAGTCAGCTTATTGCCCCCAACAATATTTTACAATGATTTTGCTGAAAACCAGCACCAACTTCCATTTTTTGCAAAACTGGGCTCATAATAAACCATGTTTTCCCTCAACAACCATGGCATTTGCTTAATGACTGCTGCATAAAGGATCGTAAAATCAGAACAGACATGACTGACCCCTTTTACAATCGTCACAATTTACAACCAGTTGACGGTCATATCTTGAGAACTATTTTTGTCATTTCCTGTGGCATTTGCCAAGCCATCATAGCAACAAGGGACAAAGTGTGTGTATGCAGTAAGTTCCACGATAACATCCCTATCACTTCAAAGTGCAAGGAGGGGAGAAGGAACGATGCCTCTGATCTGAAAAGCTACTGTTGTTTACAACATGTTTATCCTGCCTTATATCTAAACGCCCCGGGCTTTTTGTTGTTTGTATGTATGTTTGTTTTGTAATGTTTTGTCTGTTTTAAAAAATAAAAAACATTTTTCAAAAAAAGAAAATAAAAGCCCCAGGCATTGAAAGAAGGGGAAAAAAAGTCTGTCTAAAAATAATATTCTTAAATCACCGTGAAACAGTGACAATGAGAACTAATGACTGTCAAATTTGCTCAGTAAGCTTCCAAGTCTGGATGTCTCGATCAAATCTCAATTATCTCAATTGTCATTCAAAATTCTAATCACTTGCTATCAGCAATAATTGACAAAATGCAGGCTGGATGAATTAGGGGTATGATTCCGTACAGGTGTAAAAAAATGCCAGTTTGGTGTAGTGGTGAAGGTGCTGGTCTAGAAACCAAGAGACTGTGAGTTCTAGAGTCTCCTGTAAGCCAGCTGGGTGAATATGAGTCAGTCATTCTCTTTCTCAGACCAACCCACCAGAATAAGTTGTTGTGGGGAAAATAGGAGACAGGACTAATATGTATGCTCTCCGCTTTGAATTGACCAAATAGAGGTTACATAAAAAATCTAATTCTTCTTCTTGTGCCATATCCATCATTGGACATTGGCGATCATGTTGGCAATCCTATTTTTTGTCAACAGCCGCATGAAAAAGTGCTGCTCAATTTTGTCCAAACCAGTCCCTTAGGTTTTGAAGCCATGATGTTCTTCTTCTGCCTGGACCTCGTTTGCCTTCAATCTTTAAGTGAAGGATGCCGTATTTTTCTGGGTGTTGCATCACATGTCCCAAAAAATAATAAAAATAAAAAATAAAAAAATCTAATAATAAAATTAAGCACTTTTTTAGTAGGCTAGCATTATGTAACAAAGATATAAAGTATGCAAACATGCATGCAAATCTGTAGTTGGCAAGTTTGGGGAGGTGTTTTTTTTTTTTTTAAAGGAAGAGTTACCTATTTCATGCAGCTCAAGTCCAGGCCCCTTAAGTGTGAGACATAAACCATCTTTTAGCTTTTTAGATGGACATTTTATAATGCTTAGCTACTCTAGGTTTTTATTGGTATATTATGTACTTCATGTATTTTATCTTTGGAGTTCTTGGTTGTCTCTGATAGCTAGGTAACTTTGGGTAACAAAATGTCTGCAAGCAAATAACCAAGCTCAGAGACTACCAAGAACTCCACATGACAATCCATGTGGCACTTCAATCATGACAATTTCCTACCTGCGTCCCCTTTGAATTTGTCAAAACCCACTTGTGAAGATCACAAATGGCAATCATGTGGCCATAGGATACTGCAATTGTCATAAATGCATACTGGTTGCCAAGCACCTAAATTGAGGTCATGTGACTGCGGGGCGATTGCAATGGCTGCATCTTTGAGGACCAATAATAAATCTTTTTTAGTGCTGTTTGTGGGAGGTGCGATAGCGCAACGGCATAAGGATGGTGGATCTGCTAAACAGGAACGCTTAACACTCCAGCGATTTGAGCGCTGATAGTATCACAGGATGGGGTGAGTGACCATCACTTGCCTCTAGCTCCTGCCCTGCCCACCCAGCAGTTTGAAAGCATTATTGCAAGTAGATCAATGGGTACCACTCCGGTGGGAAAGGCTAGTTGCAAGAGGAGAATGGGAGCTGGAGGTGGACCTGCCCAGACACAACGCAAGATTGGCGGAAGAGACCCAGAAGATGCTATCAACCCAAATGCCATTAAGCCACTTGGTGCAAGCTAGTTTGTCTCCTGTCACCATGGATAAGGGCACAGGCACGAAACCGAACAAGCTAGCAATTAAGCTGCCAGGACTATTCTGTAAAGTGTAGATCTCCCTGACAAATGTACGCCACATGAAATAAATAAGTGCTGTTTGTAACTTTGAACAGCACTGAACAAACAGTTAAGTAAGCAAGGACAACCTGTAAATAAATGGGAGGAGAAGGGGAAACAAAGTGGAAAAAGAAAGGAGAGACTCTTACGCTCTGATCTGATCTTCCGGGTACAGTATGGGGGGCACTGTATCTGGTATCTTCCCCACTAACGGGCGAATATTGCGATAAGTGGGCTCCCGCAAGGGAGGGAAAGCCTCGTAAACATCGTACCAGACGGGTTTCTGGGATTCGCGCATTGCCCCGGAGCGTAGCATGTTCTGCACCCTGCAAAGAAAGAATAGGAAGACAATGTGTATAGAGAGAAAAGTGGGAAAAAAAACATTACTATCATATTAATCAATACTAGTAGTAAAATTAATGTTTTATGTGTTTATTAAATATATTAAGGCTGCCCAATGCAGAAGACACTGGTCAGGTAGAATGCATTTAATAAAATAAAATAAAATATAAAAATAATATATAAAATAAATGAATTTTATGATGAATAATTATGATGAATAATTTGACTAATACATTTATACATTTCTATACATCTACATTGATATATTAGTCAAATTAACACTATTGATATTTTATGGTTTTTGTGGGTATTTTATGGATTTATTTTATTAAATTTTGTAAAGCCACCCGCTCCAGAAGAGAAGAGGAAACCATAATTAATTTAATACAATAAGATAAATAGATAAAATATAAAACGGATGCTTTTCATATAAAGGGGCGGGTTACAATGTCAGGATTATTTCCTAACTACCGTAGGCCAGCACTTGGCAGTTCCTTTCGAGAAGGAACACGCGAAGTAGACTGCCTCTGAAACTGGAGGTTCGACCACTTTCGGCCTTGCAAATAGCCCCGTCCTTCTCCAGGAAAACCGCAACTCTTTGTGCCTTCCCGAGATTCCCAGGGCTTTTACCATCCAAACATTATATTTTTACAGAGAGCGCATTTATCACAAATTCCCTAGACTTTTTTTTTTTAAATTAACTGCCCCAAAGTAGTCACGCTTTCATTTCGCCACTTTCGTGCTCCCTAGTATAAATTTTACGTCCGCCGCTTTTCACAAGCCTTAACCCAAAATGCAGGACGGGGAAGGGGGGGAAACCCCAAAAACCCACCGGTTAAAGATTGTTCCCAACTTCTCCAAACGGGTCCCCGCCATTGCGTCTTAAACGAGGCCTAATTTAGGCCTCTCTTGGCAACGCAAAGCGGCCCTTAGCAACCTCGGGTCACGGAAACCGGAAGCCGAGAGATCTCGCGAGACTAAAGAACCGTCGAGACCCGCGTGATACTGGCAAGCCGATACGGGAGCAATATATATTACAAAGGCAGACCGAAGCAATCGATGAAGGAGCGCCGCTGGAGGAAGGATAGCACTGGCTTCATGCCAAAAGACGAAATAATCAAAACTGAAAAATCATTTAGATTTTCTTGTGATCTCTGCCCGAAACTGATCTGCGATTAAAGTTCTTACCTGTAAAATATATGGCTTACAAACAATGCATATTCCTATTAATTATTATTTGGAACAGAGCACCAGAGGCTGGTGGATTCATGCAGTTTGCAAAGCCAAAACGTGGTTTGTTTGTGCAGAATTATTTCAAAATTCAATAGCAAGAGATTCTTTGGCTCACTTTTCCACTGTAAAGGCAATGTTTCCAAACCGTCATGACTACGATGTGTGGGCTTTGAATTCCCAGACTGGGGAATTCTGGGAGTTGAAATCCACACATCTTAAAGTTGCCAAGGTGGAAAAACACTGCACTATGGTATGGCTAGTTTAACTATTGTTTATAAAGTAAATAATGGTTGAGTTAAACTCATCTTAACATCTTCCTGAACATAATGTGGCATAATTGGTTTAGTGTGCATCTGGTCACTTTGGTTTTTAAACCATGATTTATGGTTTAAATGTCAGAAAGCATATTTTTTTTAGATTTATGTCTCATCTTTCAGGAATTATTCATAACATTTCCTTTATTTTTTGTTCAACTCACAGTCTCTCTAGACCAGACCCTTCATCACTATACTTTAATGGTTCGGCCATTCATTCATCTTGTATACCATCCAACTTGGCTAGAGGTAACTCACCTGGAGGCAGTTCATACCTCTTCCAAAGTCATCTCTGCTTTTCTGTACAGAAATAGATGAATAACCTATTGGGGATGGGGTAGTGAATCCTGCCTTGTGGAGGTTGGGCTTGATGACCTCTGAGGTCCTTCCATATTCCATTATCCTATGATAAATTGGCCTGGATTGCGCATGATGGATTACTTTGTACACATAACACACTATATGGATAAGGATGCCCTTCAGGTGAGCTCAGATCCTGCTAACTATCCAGATGCTTTATTGCATTTTTAAAATGAAAATACAAAAGTGGTTATCCAATATTTTTTCCCATGATGGTTTTTGATCTACCTTACAACAAGCCTGGGATTCTTGGCTTATGGTGGTGGACATCTTTAAGAAATTCATTTTATCCATTTCTGCACAGTCACATTTTTTAAATTATAATTTTGTCTGGAAGAATATCTGATTGTTTCCAATTTTGTGCTAGGACAATTCTATTTGCGGTTAATATATGTAGTGTTATATATTGTAGTTTTTTTCTCCATTTTCCCTTCAAAAATGCCCATAAGAAATAGTTCTGGCTTCCTCTCTATCCTCTTCCAACCATTTTCTTATCTTACACCACATTTTTTTAAAAATTCTAATTTATATGCCGCCCTTCTCCAGAGACTCAGGGCGACTTACAATTTCTTAAGCACAAATCAATGTGCTTAGCAATAGCCTTCATTCCTTGTATATGCCT
>JANHFM010008971.1:10544-20968 GCA_032468115.1 Grayia smithii
CAGGAATTCTGGGACTTGAAGTCCATAAGCCTTAAAGCTGTCAAGTTTGAGGACCCTTGCCCTAACCCAGAGGTCTTAAAAAATTATTATGCTATACTGGTATTTTATTAATTAATATTTTCCTACACCATTTGGTTCAGAATACTTTTTTCCTTGTTTTCAACCTCTAAAATCTAGGTGCATCTTATACTCCGAAAAGTATAGTCTTAAGGGTAGTCTTAAGTCAATAATAGGGTAGTCTTAAGTCAATAATATCATTTGAAAGGAACAAGTTTCAAAGTAAAGGAGGAAATGGAGACGATGCATTTCTTCTGCATTTCTCTTTACTCCAACAGAAAAATTCTTCAACTGAACAGGCTACTTACGTTGCTGGCTTCTCTTGTCGCTAGCATTTTTCAATGGGAGACACACAGGGCAGTCATGCCGCGTACAATTCTTCCAGTGGGATATGATTTGACGTGATGATGCACAATGTGCCACTATGGAAAAGAAACCATAAACTAAAATCTCTATAGCAGGGGTGTATACTCCCATCATCACATGACTATTGGGACTTCCCCCCCTTTGCTAAACCGGGCAGGGCGGGGCCAGCATGTGACACATCTGGCTCGCGGCCCGCATGTTTGACACCCCTGATCTATAGTTCTGAATAACCTTAATTCCAAGTTTGTTAAATCATACAGTAACATTTGCAAACATTGGCTCTATGAACAGGGAGTATCCACCAATTCCTACTATTTGCTATATTGCAACAGAGAATTCTCTGTGCTGATCATATACTGAGGATATCACCTATTAAACAAAGGACCAGTAACTAGAATGACTGTATTGAAATACCATAAAGAAAGACATATTTTTTCTAAAAAAGATGTATGCTGCAAAGCCCTCATTGCTCAAATGAGTTACTGTAATTTACAAGAAATGCAATCTTTTGAGGTTCCCTATTGGCTTTGACATGTTTTGCAATTAGAAGGAAAAACAAAAGATTAGCCTCGCCAGTCAAAATTACCTTCCTTTAGGTTCCAAACATACAGAGGAAGCAGAAATGCCAGCAGAACATTAGAGTAAACTTCAAAACTTTTAATAAGAGAACACTAGTTAGTCAAAAGCAGCCCAACAAAAATGGATTGGAAGCAGCTTTTTGCAGTCCCACACAAGACAACAAATGCCTACACTTTTAACTAGTGAAAATCAATGTAAATCCAATGAAGGTGAAAGCTGCAAACATGTATGAAAACACATTTCTTTCCAGAGGATTTTATCTCATCAAAGCAAGGAAAAAGAAATAACCCAGCCATTTTGATTTCAAGGGACTATACAACACCTTTAAGATTTATTTTATTTTATTTTATTTCTATGCCGCCCTTCTCCCAAAGGACTCAGATGAGAACCAATGGCTTAGATCAGTCTCCAGATATGCTCAGTTACCAGCGGCTGTGCTGGCTGGGAATCATAGGTGTCGCATTTCAACCTCTTAGATCACTAGTTGCACTTTTAGTCAATTTCCATCTCCAAAAGTTATTGTATAAAACCGTATGAAGCAGTGATGAAATCCTCTGCAGATTGCCACCAATTCACTGCCTGTGCCTGTGCTGTGCGCACGCATGCACCAAACACATACTGCACACACGTGCAGTGCGTGCCAAATGCACACTGCATGTGTGCATGTATGCACAGTGCACGCCAAACACGTGCTTTGCACGGAAAAAGTAGAACAGCGAGTGGGGTAGAACAGCTGTGCCATGCTATTTAGATTCCTGCTTTAAAGCGAATATAGATCGCACGGCACAGCTGATCGTCGGAAATAACAGTTCAGACAAACCGATACCTTTTTTTTTACTACCGGTTTGCCCAAACTGGTAGCTTTTATCACTTCCGGTTCGCCTGAACCAGTTCGAACCGGTAGCATTTCACCCCTGATATGAAGGGGACATGTTGTACCAAAGCTAGGGAGCAACACACCACAGGCTGGGCTCTTACCTTGACAGGCCTTTCCCGCTTGACAATGTGTCATGTGATTCAGGACATTTTTCATAGTTCGGCAGTGGGGAAGAGCACATGTCCGCACTTCTCCATTGGCTTGTTCTCGCCTCTGACACTTATGAGCATGAAGTAGCAGAACCAACTGTTGCTGAATCAGTTTGCGTTTCTCAGGGTCCGCTGTTGGCCCTGTTGCCATAGCCTGTGTAGATACAATTCCCACTTGCTGTACTTGGGTTTGCATCTGAGACTAAAAATAAAAAATGCATTACATTAAGCTTTATATGCGCAGGACAACATACGGGTTTAATAAATATATCAGTTTGACTACCATTTTAAATCACTTTGGAGTGATAAATTACCTCTAAGAGTCCACAGGCCATTTTATTTTTAATGCTAAACTTTAGCATAATTTTGCAGTTTACATAACAATACACGCAGTACATTGTTTAGGAATAAAAAACCCAGGACTAAAAACAATAGTGCCATAGTCAAAATATTTTACAAATCTACTTTTCCCTAATGAAAAGTCATTAAAAATACAAGTAATTGAATTACATGAACATTACAGAGCCTTCACATACTGAATGGAAACCAGTTCAACTTAGTGCAGCTGCAGGGGTCCATACTGACATACATTCTAAAGCGATCTACCTCCATCTAAAAGCTTCTCCAGTGTTTGCTGATTTTTCTCTCTCTGCACACTTTGAGAAATCTTTCTGATCTCCTAATTTGCACTGCAAACAACTTGACAAATATAACCAAATAAATCTCCCATAGGGAAAGATTCCTTATTAGCTCCCTCAACTTCACCAAGGTTGCTAATAAATGTATGCCAGCTATTTGAAACAGCTCCTAAAAATCTACTAGAATGCTAAAGGCACAAGAAGATTCATTCCAGAGTTCCCTTCATAACCCAGAGCTTGTCAGAAAATCTTATCACTTACTTCAGTTCCAAGTTATTTAGAATGCAGTTTTCTGAGTAACTCTTGCTGTTATTCTCATGGAATACTATAATATTTTTGGTTTTTTGCCATATTGCCCTAGTAGTATTGACAAAAAAAACCCTAAGTACTGTAGCGAACCTCCAAATGAGCTACAAGCAACTCACCATATTTGGCACATTGGTAACTGAAACACTCTTGATATCTGAAGGAAAGGGAGACAGGTTATTTGCTATGCCTTGTTTATTTGGTAGTGGTGGGTTGACTCCTGTTGCTCCCATTTGCTGCCCTCCAGGTTGACTAAATGGCTGCCCAAAGGGACCTGGGTTACTGGCCATTCCCATCTGGAATGAAAGCAAAATTAATGATGTTAGCAAAGCAGTTGTTAAGTGAAACCATGACAGTGCTTACAATCTTCATTCCGCTTGTTTTTGCTTTACAGACCTGGGAAGGTCATAAATACAAGAATTGGTCACAAAGTTACTTTTTCATCACTGTTGTAACTGCAAATGATTATCGTTTCAGACAGTTGCTAAACAAGGGATTCTTATATACCTAAACCTTACCAGTTAAGACTATTATAATTATATACATGGTTTTGTTGTCATGATCCACACAAAGTCATGATTTTCAAATATTACTTTTGAAGGAATATTGCCCATTTTATAACAAGATAAATCATCACTGGAATGGGAATAAGCATGTTTCACATGAAGAGGACATTACTTGCCCTTCATTTTTTAAATCTTATTTATAATATTTCAACGTAAGGATGTACAAAAAAAAATTCAATAGTTTTAACTGAAATTAGCATCTGAAGACTTAAGTACAAAATACATCAAATTGCCACTCGATAGAGGAGTTCCTTCAGATATGTAAACCACTTGCTCTGCTCTCCTGTGATTTTTTTGGGTAGCCACATTACCTTTTAAGCATTGTAAATCAAAAATTGAGACTTTGTGATCCTCCGGAGGCTTTGGAACAAGAAGTCCCAGCATCCATGCTCCGTGATTATATTAGCTGGGACTGATTAAGTTGGCGTTTAACAGAGAGAACTACACACTAAGCTTAAATGACCGCTTGCGTAAGGTATGCATTTTCTACCTGCAATAATATTTTTCATCTTGCTTACTGATTATTAATATAGAAATTGCTAATATCCAAGAGTAATTTTGCAAAGGTTTTGAAAAGTAAATTGTTGCCAGATCTCAAAATTCGCAATTAAAAAAAACCCTGAAGGTAAACCAATGGACAAGATTAAAAAAAAATCAAACACAATTATTGGAAATGTTAAATTATTAAAAAACAATTAAGCCAACAAAAAAACTAACTAAAATATGTCAAGTAATTTGTTACTGGATTATAAATGACAAACTAGATGATTATGGAAAGCATTCAAATCCTGCAGCCTATTTTATATAACCAATGTGTCTTAATTTTGTAATCCTCAAAGCGTGCCCTAATACTTTATAGCCAACCATTAACTATTAAAATCTTTGCAAATTATTTGGATCCAAAGAATAGATCACGCTCCTTAGAAAATAACATTAAAGAACATCTCAATCTGCATAATTTACGGGAAAAAGTGAGTAAAAGAGCACTGTAGAGATGTAAAAATTCATGTTGCAGAGCCATTGAATATAGAGGCCTTCTGCTTTCTCTCCTTCCCTTCTGAAGAAGACTAGTACCCAGTCATTCAACGGTGGGATAGGCAGCACGGGAAAAATGAAATAACTTCTCCCAATGATAGGATTTCTTTCCAGAAAGATAATAATGAAATAAATTTCTTAATTTGTCATGGAAATTGGTCTATCAAGGACTATCTGTCCTAAGGGCTTTAAGCCAGCTTTGCTCTGAATACCAGTTTCTATAGAGTAACCAAAGAAGTGGGTTGGGTTTGTGCCTGTGTCGCTTGCTTGTGGATTATTCTCGGGATCAGAGCAGCCCTCTCAATTGGGTTTCTGGTTCTCCAGAAATTTCTGAAATGTGTTTTTATATTAATTGATTTCAAATATTTATAGAGCCCTCTATAGTCCACGGTTGAAAACTGCAAATAAAACCCTATCAGTGCAGAGCAACCATATCAGTTAAAAAGTGAATCGAAACAGTAATGCTTTAGTCATGCTTCTCAGGAAATCTAAAAAAATGCCATAGAAACAAAAGTACTAAAAATGCACCGTAGCATAAATATAGAAATCTAGTAATATTCAATAAGCATTTGTTTGGCACCGAAAAAGATGAACTAAACACCGGACAGTTCTGGGGATGGAATTCTGTAAATGGCAAGCTAGCCCTGAACAGTTTTGCTCCTAAGCAGGCCTCATGCCACACTTCAGAAGCAGACTTCAGGAAGACCAAACAATAACGAGCATAAGTCCCAATAGAAAGAAACAATTCTTCTGGTGCTGCAACTCAAGCAGCAAAGGGCTTTCAAAATCAATATTGGAAGTTTGAACAAGCTTTAATTAGTTGGAAATCAAAATGAAGAGTCACCAAAGTTAACACCCCACATCAGTATATAATTGTCCAAGTGCCCAGTTTAAATCAGTAACCTGACAACGTATTATTTTGCGTCTTCTAGACTTTTTAGACTTAAAAATTGCAGTAATCAATTGGCAATACCCATGGATCTTTAAAAGATCTGAGAAGATCATGCTCAGTGTCGGGACAAAAAAATACCAAGTTGGTGTGGGGATTGGGGGAAAAAATCCTACGAGTAACGATTCAATGAACAGAGTTTAAGTATTCCGAGGAACAGAAGACTGAAAGAGATAGGATAGCAGTCTTCAGACATATAAAACTTGTCATAATACAGGGTGGAGTGGACTTGTTCTCTGTTACCCCCAGCAGGCAGGACCAAAACGAATGGGTTGAAGAATTTTCGAGAAGAGTAGAAGTCACCTCGTGAATGGGTACATTTCCCTTCACTGGAGGTCTTCAAACAGAGGCTGGATAGTAGTAATCTGTGTGAAATCCTTAGTCTACTCTTCATTGAATAATGGGGTCAAACTAGATGACCTCTGAAATACTTTCACACTTTATTATTCTGTATCTATGATATATAATAACGGCGTGTCACTGAGCTTAATACATTTTATCTACAGGCTAATTAAGTTTTAACTGAATATTTTATTTGTACTACACAAGCTGATTTATTCAAAGAATTGCTGATGCGCTTAAAGTCTCTTTCATCGGTAGTGACATTCAACTTAGACGTGATATTGTATCTCCATTTTCTTGTTCAAAGAAATTAGTGAATCTGACAAGGAGATGACGTCTACAGAACCACATCACACCTCCATCCAGAGCATTTCGAGGCCTCAGAGCATCATCCGTGCCCAAAATTCTATTTTTGCAGTAACTGGAACCATCTCCGAGTGCAGCTACTGAAAACTAATGTCATAAAAGTCTAAACATGGTAGACCTCCCCCCCGCCCCCAAAAATCCTGGCTTTGCTTGCTTTGCATTGTTAATCCATCCACTACGCTCCCATCTACACATAAAAAAATACTAAGAGTAATATAACCAACAAAAGATTGCTCGCCCCGCTCTACCATTTCATTAACTCTTCTTTAACTCTAAAATTTCCTCAGAGGCATTGGTCACGTTCAATGATTGACATATGCTACTTTCTAGAACTAACTTCAGTATAACAGGAGACCAAAAATTCATGCCGCACCAGTTCACCGTATTCCATTGCTACCTCTTAATATCCTTCCCTTTGTAGGAGAGAATAACAATATCATCCTTGCACTCTTTCCAATCCTAATCCCTAATGTAACCTTCACACCCATACTGAAATTACACAGCCACTTACTTCATAGACAAATCACAATACATGTTAACATTTCTCCAATTAAGCCATCTTTACTGGCAGTGTTACTTTTCTTCAACATTCACACAACATTCACGACTTCTTTTTTGTTATATTTTTCTTGGATCTTACATTTGTAGCATTTAAGACGCACTGCCTTGCCAGTCTTATTGGGGCATTACAAAACTATAGTCCTTCTATGTAGATTTCTTTGTGGAGATGCAGTGGAGTCCTTGAGCTATACGTTCTTTCACTGAGCTCTAGACAGAGAGAATCCTGAAACATTTTTACTGATCCCATCTTAAAGAACAAATTTTGATCAAGGACCGTTTCCATTTGTAGCTCCTGTTTGTTTGGATAGATCTTTCCAGATTGTCCAATCCTGTGTTTCTGCCTCTCCTGGAAAATTTATATCGATTTTTTTTCCTGTTAGTTTTTATGTATCTTCATTTTTCAGTTTAATTCTTTCTGACTGCTGGCCATATAATAGTAACAATAATAACAGCATTTGTGACAATTCCAATTTTTACTGTCATTTCCATATAAGCTCTAAAATATTCTTTCTGCTATTCCCTTACAACTTCATCCTAAATAATTTCTTTTTAATTCCACTCTGCTGCTGGCTCCTCTTCACCCACTTCCAAAACAACTATTTGCTTCCATCAAAATCATTCTGCATTTTTCTACCCCTTTTAATCTTAACTATCCCATTTTCTCTTTAACCACGTATTTTGCAATTATTTTTTCTATATATACACATTATTCAGTATCTTTCTCTCTTCCTTTTTTGTAGCACTCTTATATGCATTTTCTAAACCACAGCTTCTTTTATTTCATGATTTCACCAACCTCCTTTTTTTTCAAATATCCCACCAGCATAATTCCACTTTTCTTTTTGCCTTCTCTAATATAATTTATTTTACTATGTCCCAAGAAGCACACGCCTTTAATTTCCTGTTCCTTCTCTTAAGAGATTAAGCCATCAACTAACATTTATTCATACAGGATTTGATCTGGCAGTCATTCTACTTACCATAGTTCTTGATACAACCCCCCCAAAAATTCTGTCTTTTATTCAGAATATATAATTATGCTTCTTTGCTTCACTGATATCTCAATTGCTCATCATAAATACTGATATATATATATATATATATATATATATTAGTTTTGGCGTCTTCGGGTTTTTTCCTTTGTAAGATTGGGAGTTATCTTGGCCGGGAAAAAACACAAGACTAGCATACCTATACCTGTGAAAATCTACGAAAAGAAACATATATATATATATATGTGTATATGTATATGTATATATGTATATGTATGTATAATATTTTATATTTATTCATTGGCTGTGTGTTCATTTCAACACTTACACATAAATCTCATGTTTGAAACAGACCTCTTTGTAATAAAGTATTCCATTTGTTGGACTTCATAACCTTATGTTCAATAATCTGATGACAATGGTGTTAAAATTTACGATATCATCCTTTTCCTGGAGTGCCCCTCTGGGTTCTGCTTGGATGTACACTTCTGAATGCCATTTTGTCTCTCAGCTATAATGACATGATTCCCAGAATTTGTTGAAGGGATTGCTATAACTTTCAGTGGAATATTTTGACAGAGTCTGCAGAATCCTAACCAGTCAGCTACCTAGACTATCAAGCTTCTATATATTCAATTTAATTGCCTTTCTTGACATGGCAGTATCAGTAACACTTTGAAAATAATACAGCAGTTACCAGAAGTCAACATAGATTTGTACAAAACAAATCTTGCCCAAATATCTTGATTTCATTTTTAAAATCAGACTCAATAGACCATAGAAATACTGTAGACATAATATATCTTGATTTTGGTACATTGAATCTTGTTTTTTATCAGACAACTACTTAGGGATGAGCATGACAATTAAATGGAGATACAGATGGCTCAAAAGCATATTCACAATGGGTTCCTAAACAGTTCTTCATTAAACTGAAATTGAGAAGAACTGAATATGGTATCACGAGGGTCAATCCTATGCTCTGTACTATTCAAAACGTTTATTAACTAATTTGACAAAGGAGGAAGTGTTGAAAAAGTCTACAGATGACAGAAAACTGGTTAGGGCTTGGTTAAAGAAATGGTCTGAAAATAACAGAAAAATGTAAAATTCTTCACTTAGGAAATAGAAATTAAACGTACCAACACTGAATGGACTGGCAACAGTATTTTCAATACTGAACTTGGAATACCAGCTTATTATAATTCACCAAGAATTAACAAAGCAATGTAGTTGTGTGGGAGGAAAATTCAATGTTAAATGGCATTAATCGAAGTATAATTTTTAACATGGCAGGAAATGATATTACTATCTGAAATATCTGAAATCTGACTCTGAAGGATTGTAGGTAGTAAATGGGCACCACAGTTACAAACCAATTCAGGTAATCAGAATGATCGAGGGATTAAAAACCTCAGGTCCTCAGAAGAAAGACAGAAGATTCTAGGAACAGCTAGCTCTGAGAAGGCATGGGGGTAGGGGTAGGGATGGAATGTGACAGCAGTCTTCAAATACCTGGAAGGAAATCATACCGATTATTGTGGCCTGTGCTATAGTATTCCAAAATGCAGGATATGGAATAATAAGCGGAAATTGTGGGATGGCAGATTCCTACTGAATGTAAAAAAATGCCCTAACCTCAACAGGAATCCAACAGTGGAACCAATTACCCAAAGAGGGGGCGATTATCCAACCTTATGTCTTCAATCTGTTGGAGATGCATTAATGTGGATCCTTCAAAGAGTAAAGACTTCATGCCTCACTAGCCCCTTCTAAGTTTACAGTTCTACAATCCTTTCATAAATCAGCTGATGTTGAATGGAAAAATATTGTCACAAATAAGTACAGAGCAAAGAGTCCAATCCAAACATTCAGCATATAACAATACCAGAAATTATTAATTGTTCCACTCCAAGCAATTCAGACGATCAGATACCATCACTGACAGTGGCAACAATGTGACCATAGCCACAATTCAAGACAACTATTTCTTTGTGGTCTTTTAAAAAACTTAGCACAGCCCTGATTAAAAGACCAGCTTTTAAAAAGAGAAGTTTTCCCAATTCCAATTTGTGACATTATCTTCAGGCAGCCAGCTCAAAGATATAATTCAACATTTCAGGGAAACACCATACTTGGGAAAATTATATGATCAACTACAAAATCGTTTAAAATCAGCAGCAGTCTCAAATAATAGCTGCCAACTATTCTAAACTAGGGAAAGGCCGCACTGTCCCCTCCTCTGCCCCTCTACTTTGTGACACACACATACCGAGCCCCTCTGATTGCACCAATAAATTTTGGCAGTGTAAACTACAAAATTCAGACAATTTTGTACCAATCTGAGATTTTTAAAACACACGGATTTGAAATATGTCCAACTATATGCCAATGTGATTTTAAATAATACAGATAGCACAGAAAAAAATCCTATAAGACCAAAGAATGCAAATCATTATTTTGTAGCGCTTGCTCTACTTCCCCAAATATCGTGTAGCACTTGGCCACCTCTGCTCTAGACTTTAGATAACTAAATGACACTTATTCTGATATCTTTTGAAAATTAGTTACCGTATATTCCGGCGTATAAGACGACTGGGCGTATAAGACGACCCCCAACTTTTCCAGTTAAAATAAAGAG
>JANHFM010008973.1:0-14216 GCA_032468115.1 Grayia smithii
GGGAGGGAAAGAGAGAGAGAGAGAGAGAGAGAACCAGCGGCCGGCGGGCCACAAATGCCTTGATAGGTACTCCTGGCTGGCGGCGAATTGCCACAGCCAGACTTCCCCGGGCAGGCGCGCGCGCTCGGATCCTCGGACTCAAAATAGGGCGCCCCGAGTCCGCCTCGCGCCCTAAGACGGCACCGCGCGTGCCCGACCGCCCAGAACCGTCCGGGCCTGCCTCTGGCGCAGCATCTCTGCTCAGCCTTATCTCGGAGAGGCCGTCGAGTACGACTTCTCTCCCTCTCTCCCCACCCTCCCCGCGTCCTAACAGAGGCGCACGCACCTGCTCTCTTTCCTGCCTTCCTTTCCTTTCTAGCCTCCCTCCAGACCAGGGAGTTTAAAAAAGCAAAAAAAAAAGGCCAGCCGCTGAAAGAAGAAGAGTCCTGCGTGCTCCGCTAAGGGAGGCGAGAAAGAGGCGGGGCTTCCCGAGACCCGTTCGCTGCTAGGTGCAGTAGTGCCATACCTCTCAGTGGCTGCGTGCGCGTCTGGGTGTTCGTTTGTATGTATGTGTGTGTTTGTGTGCGCGTGTACGCGGCTGTCGCTGGGGTGGGATTGTTGCCCTCGGTAACCAGGGAACCTGTCGTGGTTTTCCGGCCGCTCCGGAGCTCTGGGAGATTCAAGCGGGAGGTTGTGAGGTCAGGCGTGTCGTTTTTTAAGAGGACAGTTTGGAGAGGCGGCGAAGGGACTGCACCGTCGCCGGCCGGCCGGCCGCCCCGGAACGCGAAAAAGGTACGGGCGGCGCGGTTTCTGTCCGCCTGCCTTGCTTGCAGGCGATGCTTCTGCTTTCTGCGCTGTCATGTCCGTGAAAGGAGAGAGATGAGCTTGAATTGGGGCAGGTACAGCACGCCTTGGGTATTTCCGGAGTTAAAAGGAGCGAGTTGCAGTTAAAAATGTGCACGCGTGAGGGGTGATAGATGCTGCACCTCCAAAGCGAAATCTGTCGCTGCTCCGGCGATCCCCAAAGCAGTTGAGCCCATGGTATATAGTTGGACCCGAGATGACTTGGCTAACGGCTTAAGGGAATGCGGGGGGGGGGGGGATGATTTATTTAAGGATGATTGACTTAATTGGGTTGTAAAGCTAAATCCGGAGTGTGGGAATGTTGGGTTCCAAATTGAGAAAAAAAACCCACAAACTCAATTGAAGGAGGGCAGGAAGGTTGCCAAGATGGGCAGTTTGCACGGTAGATGCACCTGTAATTCTGAATCTTGGTATTCAACTCGTGTAACTGAAAACAGGACAACTTTTGCCAAGGAAGAACTGACTCACTTCCCCCCCCCCTTATCATTTTATCAAATGACTGTTGAATTTGTAGTACCTTCAGCACAGTTTTGACAAGAAGTGTTAGATTGGTACTGGATGGAACTACTGATAGTAATGCATGTTCACATTTAAGCGGACATAGTAACTGACATCAAATTGTTGAGCTACTTGCCTTTGAGAATTCAATGATCAATCCATTTAATGCAGTTCAGCTTTGTAGGAGGTTATCTCAGGAAGTTAAGTTTATTTTGGTCAGAGGAGCCGATGAAACATTTTTATCAACTAATACTTTAAAAAACTCTTATCTATAGATTGCTACAGCATGTAATATCGAATACAGATGGTTGTAACAGAATAACTAGCTTCACCTTGAATAAATTTCCAGTAATTTTTAAAGTTTCAAAAGTGTTTATGTGGCTTTTATTTTTAGAGATATGGTTGTGGACACGTAATAGAGTTTAGAGTATTTTGTTATGATTAAAACACAAAACAGTAGTAATATGAGTCAGCATCTATAATTAATCCAATAATTTTTCAATAGAGGAAAATCTGCTAAATAAGGGAGGTAGAAAATCTGCCTAACAGATTTCCAAAAAATCATTTTGAAAACCAGAAACCCATCCTTACCTTAGATTTAAACCATTGATAAAGTTCATAAGCTTTAGAAATAGGTATGTTTAAATTGGAGCTTCATCTGGATAAAATGCAAGTTAATGTTCTTATTAACTATATGCTTATTTCAGTGGGGTGATTGGAAGTAAGTACCCAAATAAATAAATAAACAAATAAACAATAAGCATTGGAAGTAAGTATGCATTATAAGAAAATGCTTTTATTGAAAAATAGTAATAGGTTATTTTCGTGTACATAAGAAATGGAATAGAACTTTTGAGTCCTCAACATGGTAGCAATATATCTACAAGCGATTGTGAAGAGATATTTGGAGACAGGTATGTGAATTTGTGCTGCTTCTGTGAAAAAGAGATGAGACCATCCCATCCTTGGAGTAAAACAGGACTAGAACTGGGTATCTCTAAATTCTGTTTTAAGCCATTTATACAAAAAAGAACAAATTAGGGAAAACATGCAGAGCATGATTACTGAAATTCTTTTCAATCAATCCCTTAATCGTAGCTCTGCCTGGGGGTCATGTGACCTGAAGGGAGGGGCTTAGAATGGAACAGTGAGCAACATTCTGTGCCAATGCCAGCTTCCTCCCCCACAGTGATGCACTGTGAAATCTGTTTTCTGGATTTTTTGCTCCACAGCCTCCAGTCAGATCTGGTTCATTTTTGAACTTGGTCTTCCTTTTGTTGACTTCTAGTTTCATACCAAACTAGATCCCATTCTTTTCTGATTGTCAAACAGACAGGCAGAGTTTTGATCTCTTTTTATGTAATTCCTTTCAAACATTCTCTGGGGTTGGGAAGGATAAAAAAGAACAAAAGAGTAATTGTTTCTGAATGCCTTTCTCCCTAAACCACCTTGGGATGATGGGGCAGAAAGAGGTTCCCTCAAATTCAGAGTAAATGTATTCAGTCTTTTTTAGGTCTTAGCTCAGTTCCACTATACAGGTAGTCCTTGGCGTACAACCACAACTGAGCCCATATTTTTGTTGCTAAGTGAGACAGTTGTTAAGTGGGTTTTGCCCCATTGTACGACCTCTTGTCCCACAGTTGTTAAATGAGTCACTGCAGCTGTTATGTGAGTAACAGAGTTGTTAAGTGCATCTGGCTTGTCCATTGACTTTGCTTCTCAGAAGGTTGCAAAAGGTGATCACATGAACTTGGACAAAAGAGCCGAGGTGACGCAGTGGTTAGAGTGCAGTACTGCAGGCACACTTCAGCTGACTGCTAGCTGCAGTTCAGCAGTTCAAATCTCAACAGGCTCAAGGTTGATTCAGCCTTCCATCCTTCCAAGGTGGGTAAAATGAGGACCCAGATTGTTGGGGGCAATGTGCTGATTCTATAAACCGCTTAGAGGGCTGTAAAGCTCTATGAAGCGGTATATAAGTCTAAGTGCTATTGCTAAATGCTATTGCTACACTGCAACTGTCATAAATATGAGTCAGTTGCCAAATATCTAAATTTTCATCACATGACCATGGGGATACTGCAACAGTTATAAGTGTGAAAAATGGTCATAAGTCACTTTTTTCAGTGCCATTGTAACTTCAAATGGTCACTAAATGGACTGTTGTAAGTCAACAACTACCTGTATTAGCAAATTATGTAACATGATATAATATGGGCCCTAGCTAAGGAAAACAAAATATTTTCTCTTTGAAAGGTAACTACTGTAACTGTGTTTAAGCCTATATCTCAAGAGATGTAATTCCGAAGTGCCAGAAACAAATTTATTTTATGCTACCCTATTAATTTTATATTCATATAATTCTCACATTATGTCTTATTACCATACATTTCTGCATCAGTCAACTTTGATTCTGACAAATAGGCTGCAACAGCAAGATGTCCATATGGCTGCAGTCATATATTTACTTGCATGTGTTTCTCTGAATTTAATATTTAGTTCTGAATATATATTCAGAGGAAAATACTAGTGCATTATTACTCATATGTAATTTCAACTAAACTCAGACGTAATCATGCTTAGGGACAGAAAATAATATTTTTTTTTAATTTAAACTTTCATTTTTGGTAACCTTAAACACTTGAACAGGTTGCTAGAAAATTTTAACACTGCTGAATGTGAGTGCATTTGTGTATGCACATGAGTGTGAAACTCATTTACCGTTAGGGCATAATCTCCATTTCCATCTTTAGAAAAACTTTTGTTATAATAAACCAATACTTGCCCTGATTGCTGCAGTACTTTTTGTATTGATATTTTGTTCTGACATAGCTTTTTCACTAGAAATTGTTTTATACTCATTACATAGGGAGAAAATGTACAAATAAAGGTTTGAAGATTATTGTCAATGAGTAGCAATAGAAAATAAGTGGGCTTCTTAATATGCTGAAGCTCTTAGCACTCCTTTGATTTTATATTATGGTTGGAGGAAGTTTTTTTTTTTTACTAATGCTGTGCCAAAACTAATGTTGTTGGTTTGGATTTAGTGTTCGTTCGGCACAGTAGCATGATTGTCTTGTCCTGAATTAACAACACGTGCTGAAGAGGTCTGGACACCAACCATATACAGAGTAGCACTTTGTAACTATATTTTGGCTCTTGGGCTAAAAATTACAGCTTGTGCAAATGTGTGCAAAGCCTTTCTCTAAAGATGGTCAAGATACAGATATATATATATATATATATATATATATATATATATACACACACACACACACATACAGCAAGTTATATTATCTCTATTTTCAGGCATTTGATACTGCTTTAGGATATGATGCCACAAGTCATTATATGCTCCTCTTCTAATCAAGTAGGAATGGAAATTGAGACTGAAGGGCTAGATATGTTTAGCCTTCAGAGGAAAGAATTTCAGGGAGATGATAGCACTTTTTGAATACATGAAAAGATGACGTACCAGAGGAAGAAAGGCATGACTGTTTTTGCATTATTCTAGAGCAGACCTGGGCATATTACAGACCTTGGGCCATATCCAGCCCTTCGGCTATTCCCATCTGCCCTACATGGGATCACTCTGAAATTAGAAATTGTATGTAAATAAGTGTATGGCATGCAGGCAATACAACAGCATTGCTTTTATTTGGAAGGAGATTGCTCTGTTTTTTTTCTAATTTATGTATCTGCATGCGTACCTATATACCTTCACAGTAATGTGTTGGTCCTATTGATTCGGCCCTCCACAACAGTCCCAGTTTTTCATGTGGCCCCTTGAGAAAAGTAACTGCCCACCTGTAACCTTTCTCAACTGGGCTCCATGGAATTTATACTGTAGGTGTCACAAGAGGTTGCTAGGGATTCCACACGAGACAGGGATTGAAAAAAAATAAACATTTTTTGAACTTCATGCACCATGCTGTGCTAGCACTTGCAGTGGTGGGAATTTTATGGGTCTCAAGTCAGCTGCCAACCTATTGCTTTGCTGTTGTAGACATTGTAAAATGGTTTGTGTAGGTTAGAGTAAAATGTGGATTGTGTAGGTTAGAGGTGAACTGTGTTGTGATTTTCATATTTTTACGCATGAGCTTCTCTGAGACCTGAAAATTCTTTTCCTGGATTCCTATGGATAAAATGGTGGAGAAAGGCTGTTCTAAAGCATGAGAAATGGAATAATGTTCATAAATTATAGGAAGGCAGATTCCATGAAAAGGGCAGGAAAAAATCCTAACTGAAAGAGCAGTTTACCTAGAGTGGTGATGAATTCTCCTTCATTAGTTATGATCAAAGAGAGGCTAGAAAGACATTTTGGTGATGCTTTAATTTGAATTCCTGTATTGAATGGAAGGAGGTAGACGTGATGGCCCAAATATCTCTTTCCCACTCTGTGACTCATAAACAAAGTATGCTATATATTGTGTTTCTTTATTTTTAAACACTTCCTAATATTTTTGATCACCTTGTTCTCATCCTGTGTCTTCAGATTGTTGAGGGTAAGAAGTAAACATGAGTGGAGAAAAATATTGTGTAAACTCAGATGTCCATTTTCATGTTCTGCATGTGATGATGAGCATAATTTCCATTCTAGTGAAGATAATTGCTTTAAATTAATATTGGGAACATTTAATCATTTAATTTAAGCATCCAAAGGGCATCTTGTAACACAATTATTGTAATAACTGATTACTTGCATCCCATCTTATTCCAGAAATGCAGGATCGGGCTTGGTGAATATAACTTGTGAATAGACTCTATTTTTGCCTTTGTAAAAGAGTTGAGAGCCATTAATAATACAAGAGTCTGTCCATCCAGAATAATCTGTCTACTTTTCAAGAGAGAAAAATCTAGTTTTCAACCATAATGAGCATATAAAATTTATTTTTTTTTAATTTCAAAAACCAGATTTTAAACAGTCAAACTCTATTGGAGAGTGAACCTAAGGTATTAGGCTCCATAAGGGAAAATAACCCTATCACATTGAAATTTGATATATCTCTGGGAAAAAACTAAGACAATCAGTCACAGATCTTGATTTAAGGAAGGCCATTTATCCTATTATATATCACCTGCTTTCATTGGGTAGGCATCTCCCCATCCAGCCGACCGTTTCCCCCAAGGCCTGCCCAGGGGCGGGTTCCAAATCCCGTTGCTACCAGTTCACTCATGGGTATGTACCTGGGGTGCTTCTGTGCATGTGCAGAAGCATCTGGGTGGGTGAGTGGAGCCTCCCATCGCCACCGCTACCAGTTTGCCCAAACTCGGGCAAACCGGTAGCAACCCACCACTGGGCTTGGCACTCCATCGTCCTCAGCCTCCAGGCTCTTGGGATATTTCTGGAGAGACATCCAATCCCCATCGGATGGTCTTAGTTCCAGCTCCTCCTATGGGGCCATCACAACTACTCATTCAGCACTGTCATAACTTCAAGTGATTGTTAAATGAGGATTACTTGTAAAATGTTTGACAAAGTATCTCATGATATTTTTGAGGACAGGATGAATAAATGTTGAAGCATACCCAAAAGGCACTTGTAAATGACCCATCAATCTGTGTGGTGCAGCAACTTTATAAATGACCTAGAAGATAAAATATTTATGAATTTTGCAGATGATGCCAAGCTCTAACTCTTTAGAGGACAAAATCATGATTCAAAATGACCCCTAAAGTCTTGAACATTGGGCCATATCCAAACAGTATGAAAATACTCAGTTATATTATATGTAAGATCAAGCAGCAGGAAAATGCAAATGCATGGATACAGGATTGGGGAAACTTGGCTTGTGAAAGGGATCTAGGGGTTTTAGCTAACCATCGGATTACACAATAATTGAAAAGGGTTATGCACTTCAGTGCAGAGTATCAGAAACACTGAGTCTAGATAATGGGCAGTAAGTTACAATTTCCTTAGTTGCTTTATTTGTATTTGTTTTAAGATAAATCTAGATATTAGTATTATATAATAAATCTCAAGAGTTAACTGGCTGTCTTGTACAGTTTCAATATATTTTAAAAGGTTTAGGTAGCACATGGAGTAGTATCCATTATTTTGCATTGGCCACAGTCATTTTTTTTGAGATGGACACACACACACACACACACACACATATATATATATATGATGAATAAACAAATAAAAATTAATAAATTATTAAATAAATTATTAATTATTAATCCTCTTTGGGGCATTACACTTTAATATATAAAATCTAAAGGGGGGTTTAGAGGATACCAGATTCATAATACCATAATTCATAATTCATAAAAGCCCTATGAAGAATTGTCAAAGAGCTACATCGATCATGCAAAAAAAACCAAATACCCTATAAAAGAGATAAAATAGAAAATTACAAAATAGATATTGCAAAATAGAAAATGTCATATGCAAGAGGTTGTAGACCTGTTTTGTCTTGAAATCGAAGGCTGGACAAATCAAAGGGGTTGAAATTAAATACTTCAGCTGACTCAAGAAATCCCTGAGATAAAATCCTCTTTGTTGGAGATGGTTTAATAGATTTTTGCAAGGGGTTGGATTAGTTGACAGTACATCTGATATTCTAATTACCTGTGACTCTTCTTATGAGTAGCTTTAAAATACTATAGGAGTTCATGCACCATAAAAATTTGGCCACATGTATATGCAGTACTTCTATAAAATCCTATAAAATCAATTGTATTTTGTATCAGATAAAATAATATAAACAAGACTAAATATAAATTTATTATTTCATGGTGATTTTGCTGAATTTTTCATATTGCTGAAATGAACATAAGATTCGATTAAAGTAGTATCCTCTATATATTTTTTAACTTTATTCATTACAATTTAGTTTCTATCTTTTAAGATAAATATAGATTTTTGTATTATATAACAAATCTTTTCCACATATTTGTGTGTAGGAATCTTCTTTTGCTTAGAAACATGCTTGCTTGTTGCAAATTTTAGACTCTTTAGCCCACTTGTACTTAATCCTGGCATGAGATGCTTTATTTTCTTCCTTGTTTTCACAATTGCCCTCATCTTATCCCCAGCCCATAAGCAAGTTAGTTTTAAGTCATTCTTAGTAGTATTAAGCTATAAATCATGGATGTCAAACTCACCATGTAACATTGCCATCATGCGACGTTTTGTGATGTTTTTCCCATTCGAGGAGCTAAGGTGGGTGTGGCCTGTGTGTGACGCATCCAGGCCACAGGCTGCCAGTTTGACACCCCTACGTATAAATGTAGAATCTAAGACACCCTTTCACTGCCCTTTCAACCCTTCCATAAACTCTTTCAACGAGCCATAAAGTGTTAACCAGTTCAGCTTTGCTAACAGAGCAGTGACAATAGTGGCTGGATAGAAGTTAGCATGGAAGTCAGCAGTTTCATACCAGTATAATTTTCTGCTGATTGAGAGAAGGGAGGTGGGTGGGAAAGGCCCTCCCTTAATAGCAGGTGGGAAAGACCCTTAATATCCTTGAGTAAAGTGGATAAACTTGACAAAATTAACTATCAATCAACAGCTCATCCTAATAAAGTATAAATAAAGGTAGTTTTCAAATTACATCCATTTGTTCCGTGCCTGCTCAAAATTACAGGTAGTCCTTGACTTATAACAGTTCAATTAGTGAATATTCAAAGTTACAATGGCATGGAAAAAAGTCACTTCTGACCGTTTTTCACATTTACAACCGTTGTGGCATCCCCAGTCGTGTGACAGAAATTTGGATGATTGGCAACTGGCTCAGATTTATGACAGATGTAGTGTCCTGGGGTCATGTGATCACCTTTTGCAACCTACTGACCAGCCAAAGTCAATGGGAAAATCAGATCCACTTACCCGTGTTACTAATTTAACAACTGCAGTGATTCACAGAACAACTATGACAAGAAAGGTCGCTAAGTGAGGCAAAATCCACCTAACAAATGTCTCATTTAGCAACATAAATTTTTGGTTCAGTTGTGGCCGTACGTCGAGGACTACCTGTATAGCACTGCTGAAGAAATGGACGTATGATCAGTTCTCAGTGATCTGGCCATTGCAGCTCCAATGGGGTCACACAATTGCAATCTGGGGTCTCACATCAGGCTTACAGTTACAACATTGCAGAGAGCTACAGTCACAAGATTGCCATTTGCAACCTTCCCTGCTGGCTTCTCACAAGCAAATTTAATGGGGAAGCCAGCAGGGATAATCGCAAATCACTTCAGAAGTTGCTCCTGCCTCTAGCATCCTCCGGTCTGCATGCAACCTCTACCAGCCCTCGACTGATGAGCGACTTGCATCAGGCCTTCCTTGGCCTTCCTGGGTTTGCATGCAGGCTCTGTCAGGCCTCCATAGCCTTCCCCCAGGCTCCTCCATTCCTCTGCAGCATCCCTGCACTCCTTACCTGGTACTCCTATCACTTTCCTAAGCTTAGCAAATATGCGGTAAAAAGCATATAAAATAATAAAGTGGATGAAGAGAGCCTCAGCTGGTCTTTGATTTGTGGACCCATCTTGTTTTATCTTAGATATATTTCTTTCCTCACCTATGAGCCTTTTCGAAGGAACCTGCTTTTTTTTACTATCATCACTATATTGATTTTTATGAGGCATTTGTTCAGTAATTCTGTTAGTTCTCAGCTAGAACAGGAAAAATGAGAATTTCCTAAATAAACAATCCAGTATTTTAGAGCATAACAAATTTTCTGTGAAAATATGCAAGTATCAATCACTTTTTGGAAACAAATATGTCTTTAAGCTGTGTAAATACAGGAAAAAAAAAGTGCTGGTATTGTTATTATAGTAGCCTGGGTTGCAATCTCAAAATAATTGAGATCTCCATTAAATAGTGTGTTCTATTACATTCATTTTCTAACCACTTAAACCTTTCTGGAATAATAACATTAAACTTCACATTTTGACCTACTGTGCTGCATTAATGTGAATTCTAAGGTTTGCTCAAAATATAAGCTCACAACAATTTGTAAATCTTAGTGTTGATGTAGTGCACGATTTCTTGTTCTATTTTACCAATGCAATTCATGGTATTAAGTCATTAGTCACATGGAATAGCCAATCAACGAGATTTCTAAATGTCTGATCTAGTGAAAGTATGGGAATTGTTTTTATATCAATGTACAGGTGTCCTCTCAAACTTTCTTCTGTATTTCTGTATCTTTTCAGACCTAAATTGCAAGCTACTGGATGAGAACAATCCTAAAACAGTGGCAACCAGGCAGCTATGGGTCTACCGCTTAAAGCTGCCATGACTTGCTATGGCATGCCATTCTGCAACTAATGATGCTTTATAAAAAGAACTGTTGAAACATTGCACTTCAGATAGGCAACCATGCAGAAAAAAACAACACCATTGCCACGTGGCACAATGGCATCCTCAAGGCTAGCAGGAAGAACGTCTCGAGATATTGCTGGAGTGATGCAGAGACTCCAAGGTAAGTGATTGAAACAGAACACAAAAGGTTTATTTTGAGTTTTCAGTGAAACATAGGGATCTGTTGTGTGTAGAGCCTAAAAACATAGGCTTTTAAGTATCTAACCTGAGTGTTTAAAATTTGATTAGTCTTTCCTCCAATATGCTACATCCACTTTGCTGAAGTTATTTCTGAAGTGGCATCTGATTCTTTCTTTCTGCTGTCCTCTCAGAACATTCTAGTATCCATAGTCTTAAATTTTGATATGACAAAAAAGTGATATGACAGAAAAAAAAAACAGAGATAGAGAGAACTTAGTTTTGAAGGGATTCCAAGAGGTTTGCCAGTCTTTAATTTTGCCTATTTAGATTTCTAAATTCTTATCATTATCAGTTGGAATATTGTTGGCCATAAAGAAGAAATGGAGGATAATATTTTGTAATATATTTACAAATTGGTTTCTTTAAATATTTGGAAGGGCCTAATTTGTAATTCAAATTATATTGAATAGTATTGAAACATATTCATACTGTTTAAGAACAAAGATGGGAGAGACATATAGCATTTATTAGTATATTCTAAATCTTTTTGCTTATTTTTTCACTTCTCAAAACAAAAAGTGTTCACTTTGTAGTAGCTGGTTTCTCCTGCAAGTCAAACAGGAATTTTAAAAGATTTCACTTCTCTTGTGCTTATGAACAATACTTTTGTTTTTAATCTATAGTCCTGAATTATGTATGAGCAGACAATCTGTAGAACAGACTGTTTCTGGCTTTGTGAGTTAAGAATTTCATTTTCTGGAGACATCAGATATAAAACTGGAGACTGAATTTATAAATCTGAAAATGACAATTTGTACCCTATTAATCCAAAGATTGTACATTGTGGTTTGTAAGGCATTTGAATCCATTTTCAAATGGATTTTCTGCTATTCTAAGAAGGTCTCTAGAACAAAAATGGAGAAAAATATCTCCACTTACTCTTTATACTTGCTTTTATATCCCAGTATAATTTTGTGTAACCCATAATAAAACAGCTATTTTATTTTTGTTTATTTTTAAATATATATTATATGGGAACACTAGTAAGTTGCTGCTGGTATTAGATCGATCGTTGTCTGCTTCCCAGAGCAGATGATTGATGAAGATAATCAAAATTGTTTCCTTCTCTTAAGGAGTAGATCAGTAGTGGGTTCTACTTACCTTTGCTACTGGTTCAGAACTGTGAGCGCGTGTGCAAGCGAAGCAAGTGCATGGCACTTCTGCGCATTTGTAAAACCTTCTGCGCATGTGCAGAGTGTCTGTGATGATGTCAGGGTGGGTGGGCGGAGCTTCCCACCGCCACCACTACAGGTTCGCCCAAACTGGGACAAATCGGTAGAAACCCACCACTGGAGTAGATATCCTGTGCAAACTAAGAGGATTAAAATTTGAAAAGCTTGCTTATTATTGGATGAATTTTTATAGTCTGAGATAAGTCTACCAAATTTGGGTGGCATAAACTCAGACAACTGGGATAGAGTAGCCAAGATTGAGTAGTTTCTGTATTTTATGCCTGCCATGTAATAATTGGCAGGAGTCTTGCAACCGAGATCTTAGTTGGAGAAAAGGTGAGATCCTTTTACCTATTTGTTTTCCATCATGGTTTAAAAGTCAGAAAGGAATAACTGGAAGAGGACTTCTAGTGATGACCTCAGTATATAGCCAATCTCGTATGGGAGAATATTTTATTTATTTATATCATTTCTATTGCTGCCCTTCTCACACAAGTGACCTCTGAGCAGTTTACAAGATTGAAACAAATAAACTACCCTAACATATCCCTCTGATGCCCAAGAATAAATCATTAACCCCACTCACCATCAATAATATCACCATCTACCCATTGATCTGAATGCCTAGGAAACAATCAGATCTTCAATATCTTGCAAAAGGTTAACAGGATTGGGGCCATCTAACCATTTGGTGGGAAGCTGTTCCACTGGGCAGGTTATGCCATTGAGAAGACAGGACCTTTGGTCCAGCAAGATGACATTGTTTAGTAGAAGGAGCACAGAGCATGCCTTCTCTTCTAGCTCTGATGGGATGGTAGAAAGGTGGTCTCTCAAATACCCTGGTTGTGGATGTGGAGCAGCTTTAATTGCACCCAGAAGCCTTACTGAGAGCCAGTGCATTTTTATATGAATCTGGGTCCTCATTTTATCTACTTTGGAAGAATGGAAGGCTGAATCAGCCTCAAGCCCCGATCAGGATCAAACTCTTGGCTGTGGGCAGAGTTCGCCTGCAATACTGTACTCTAACCACTACACCACCAGGGCTGTATATATATTACAATTATATATTGTAATGCTTCTGTTACTTTATAGTCTAATGCTGTACAGAGTAGTGATTCATATATTCATTTTCTGAATGTATTGTCTTTCTGTAGGTGTATATTTGACTTACTTAATTGTCAAATGCTAAAAAAAAAGTTGAAAGATGTAAGAAGTAACAGTCTTGCTAATAACAAGCCCAATCAGGCTTTTGAGCGCATGCACTAAAATAACCCCTCTCCTGAAAATAAACCCTCCCCGAAAATATTTAAACACACGTGCAGCCAGTCCCCACCATTTCCTCTGGTTTCCTCCATGCACCTCAAGATAATAAGATCTCCTTGAAAATAAGACTAAGCACTTATTTTGGGGTTCAAAAAATATAAAACAGGGTCTTATTTTCATGGAAACACGGTATTGAAGAACAAAGTATATCATTAAAGTAGTTTAAATATGCTAATCCCTTCTTCCCTTTTTTGAAGTCAACTTTGCGGAGTCTAGATCTAGAATGTAGTGATTAGAAATGAGAGTAATTAGCAGGAAATGATCTTGACATTTTACCTATGAAATAATGAGAAAGATACTCTCCCAAGAAGATTTATTAAGCTCCTTTTAAATTGCCAGACCTTTATCTTCTTGATTCCTAGACATGTTTACATTAAATATCATAGCTTACGAGAAATCATAAAGCTATCATAGATGTGGTTTGGTTGTAAATAAAAGTAAAAATTAAAGAAGTGTGACAAACAAATGACTAAAGCAGCTGTTCAATATTATTAAATAGTTTGAGTGTGAAATTTGCAAGACACTTTAGTCAGCTGCTTTGCATAGTTGGGTGTAAGTGTCCTGGTTTTAAAATACCTTGTTAGTTTGAAATATTTTATAATTAAGCAAAATTAAATTAGGTACAAACCTCTGCATTCTGAACTATTCCTATTAACTATATATAATCCTTAATGTACACTGCACTTCATCTTTATTGCTAGAACATAAAGCTGTTTCGGTGGCTAAGAGGATTACATGTGATCTGAGAGACATTGATTCATTATAGGTTGACAGTCCTTTATATATATATATATATATATATATATATATATATATAAATTTCTCTCTTTATTTTTGGCACAAGAACAAACCAGGTTAATATTATATGTGGG
>JANHFM010008974.1:0-10653 GCA_032468115.1 Grayia smithii
GCTTCTCATCCAAGAAGCTTCTTCAGCTCTGAAGCTTCTTGGATGAGAAGCGAAATGTCTTCAAAGGAAAACCAGAAAGTCCAGTTGCCTCTTGAAAAAAGCACCTTTGGGGCAACCATGAGCTGGCTGACTGAAAATCTCCATAGATTTCTTCTTCTTCTTCTTTCTCCTTCTCTTCCTCCTCCTCCTCCCTTTAGCAATTGCTTACACCCATACATTGACATTTAATCCTGTGCAATTTTAAAATGTTTAGGATTGACCTGGATCGTTTCACAGATTACTTGATTTTAACACAAGTGATGCAAAGGAATTGGCTTCTTTGCTTTCCTAGCCAGGGACAGATATATACTCCAAAAACAAATGTGTATCAGAATGCACAATTCATTCCTGTTCCAAACTATATTCCAAGCAAGGCCTGGTAATATATGAGGTGATACTTCTCTAGGCACTCACTTCCTTATGTGATGAAACTATTCTTTTTTAGTCTCCAAACAGGGGGTGTTGGCAGGGAATTGATGTGAATGAAAATTCAGACATTCAAAGAGGAAATACTAGAAGTTGGGCAGAAGAGTTCAAATTCAGCCCTTCTTCCAACATTCTAGTTCTCTGTGATGGAGTTCAGGGTTATTCAGTCTTGCACATTCCTTCAACTGAAATCAACTTGACTTACGACAATTGAGTCCTAAATTTCTGTTGTTGTTAACTGAGATATGTATTAAGTGACCTTTGTCCCGTTTTACGACTTTTCTTGCCACACTTGTTAAGTGAATCACAGCAGTTGATAAGTTACTACCCCGGTTGTTAAGTGAATCTGGTTTCCCCATTGCTGGTGCTGGTACTTACCTATAAAGCCCTTCATGGCATAGGCCCAGGGTACTTGCAGGACCAACTTTTGCCTCTGTCCCACCGCCCGGTGCGCTTCTCAGGATACCATCAGAGAGACAATGTCGGCGGGTGGTGCCCAGAGTGAGAGCATTCTCTGTGGGCGCACCGACCCTCTGGAACGAACTCCCCACCGACCTCCAGACTGCCCCTGACCTCCGCTCCTTCCAGCGCGATCTTAAGACATGGCTTTTCCAGCAAATTGGCTGAGACATTGGGGTTATTTTAGATTGTTTTAAATTTTTAATATTTTAAATTTTATATTGATTGGATTTGGTATTGCATTTATTTTAGTATATTTAATATTGTATATTTTTAATTTGTGAGCCACAAAATATAAGCATATAAGTGCAATAAATACAAATACAAATACATTGATACCTTAAGCCAATTTTTGTAAGGATTAGGGTTAAATTTGGTGACTTTGTCCTGGAATGCAAATAAATGAATAAATAAGTTAAAAAAAATCAAAGGAATCTACTTTCAGCCATTAGATTATATTGTTTACTAGTTTGAAGATGAAAAACAAAACTGCATTGCTTTCATAGTCAGGAAAGAAATAGCAAAAATAATACTTGGGTAAAATGCAATCAATAACCAAATATTGTAATATCAAATAGACTTTGCAGACAACCCTTTCATATAATGATTACCCAAATTTATACTCCAACCATTGATGCAGAAGGAAAGAAGACGGACAAGTTTTATGGCTAAGTTCAATCTGAAATTGACAATGCATACAAGCAAAATGTACTGCTTGTTGGAGACTAAAATGACAATATTTGAAATATTAAGGAAGAAAATGTATGGTCTAGGAAACAAAAGTATAGCATAAGAACAACTTGTCAGTTTCTACCGGTGCCAATTTTTTCATTGTTAACATAGTCCTCTAGCAAATAAAATAATGCCTATATATATATATGGACATTGCCAGGTGGAGCATGCAGAAATCAAACTGACTATAACACAACAGAAAACATGTAGAATAGATCATGAATTTCTCATTTGCAAGTTGGTCAAACTGAATTGAAAGAACAAAGCCAAGTAGTTTTTATAATACAATATTATATGGTGCCAGTCAGTGGTGGGTTGCCCCCAGTTTGGTCCGGTTCGCTCGAATAGGTAGCAGTGACGCTGTGACATCACCGAACCGGTTCTACGCGTCCCAGACTGCCGCCCCCCATGTGCCCGTACTTACCGGTCTGCGTGCAGAGCGTGCAGAACCGCGCATGCGCAGGAAACTTTTTTTGATTTTTTTTCGTCAAAAAAAGCTTCTGCGCATGTGCAGGAGCGCCTTTCCGGCACACATGCATGCAAAGCGCACACGCGTGCAGGACGTGTGCTCCGTGCACCCTGACCACATGCAAAGTGTGTGCACCTTTAGAACCAGTAGGAGAGGTAAGTAGAACCCACCCCTGGTGCCAGTTTAATATAGTAGTTAAGACATATAAGTAGAAACTTGGAGATTGCGAGTTCTAGTCCCACCTGAGGCACAAAGTCTAACATAGTCACTTGTTGAGATGGGTGGCTACAGAAATCAATCAATCAATCAATCAATCAATCAAATAAAGCCACAATAAAATAAAGACTTTGAGCTAGTCACCTTCTCTAAGCCAGAAGAAGACAATCACAAATCACTTCTGAAAAACTACTTCTGAAAAATTTTGCCAAGAAAATGTTAGTTACTTTTGACATTCATCATTAAGAATCAAACAAATTCTTAATGATGAATGTCAAAAGTAACTGTCATAGATTAAGAACCAGAAGAAAGCCAACTGAATAATAAAATAAAAGGGACAAATTGCCAAGAAGAGAAGAATAGCTAAAGCCAAGAAAAACAAAAACTCAGAAAGGATCTTCATCAAGAGTTTCCAGTAGCTTTTAGAAAAGTTAAGGAGTAGTATTATGGCATCTATAAAGACATTGAAGATAGAAATGGACATAAAATAAAGAAAGTCTTCTAAAGGATCTTGAAACTCAGAAAGAACTTCCAATCATCTGATTTTAACATTTATATTTTAACTGTATATGTAACTGTAAGCCTCCCAGAGTTACCCTATGATTAGATGAGCAGCCCATACATTTTATAAATAAATAAATACTGCAAAATGCTAAAGGGCGGCAATAGTAAGGATGGCAACAGATAGTAACCGATTTAAAGAAAATCCAACAAAGATGAAAGGATTATACTGAAATATTGAGAAATCAGCATGCAAGATACCTTAGAAGCTATTTCTATTTACAGGTACAAGAGCTTCATCCTGGTTTATCATTATTCCAACCATTTTCTGGTTGGAAAGCTAGCCAAATCATGGCATAGCTACAAAATGACTATCATTAAGTGATGTACCTTATGATTCGTGATGAATATATCTTTTCTTTTATGTACACCGAGAGAGTATGCACCAAGACAAATACCTTGTGTGTCCAATCACACTTGGCCAATAAAGAATTCTATATCTATATCTATATCTATATCTATAATATATAATTAGAGTAACATACCATGAGTATGCATCACTAAATGTTTCCTGAGGACAGGGAAACACAATATTGTTGTCTACCCACCACCAGCTTACTGGGAAGGCAATCTCAATATGACTTGATTTCAATGCATCAAAAGTAGTTTCTTTAACTTATGCTGGGTTAAGGTCACCTGTTGTGCTTTATTTCATGATAGATAAATACCTCCATTCCAACTGACAACTGTGAATTGTGGCTGGAACTTCCTATTGTTTACCATTACTAGTTGCTGCCTTCTATTGCCATTCAGTTTCCAGACTGGGGAAATTCTGCACCTTCCTTCTTTAACCAGTTCACAGGTAGACAATGAAAGTTTGGCTTTAAAAAAAATCTTTTATTTTTTTTAAGAACTTCACTGAGTAAAGAGTAAACAGTGGCAGTTTTCTCTTTAACCAGATGAAACTGACAAGAGTTCTATCAGTTTTTCCTTATAATCAATCTTTCCTTCCTTCCTTCCCTCCCTCCCACAGATGAAAGAGTGAAACAGTAGACCTTTCATCTTTCTTCCTGGTAAAATTACCAAGTTCTGCCAACTTCTTTTCCTATTCAGTGTGACAGGAAAAAGTGATAAAATGGTAGTATATTACTTCTTCTTTTTTACTGATCCACCAATGGCTGCATCACATACAAAGGAGTTAAATGTGAGTGGGTTTGATAAGTAAGGTTAGGGTTAGGATCCATAGACACTATGTATCTTCAAAGAGCTAGCCATGGAAAAGAAAGGAATTGGTGCTTGTTTTCCCAGCATGGATGGAAAGGATGAAGAAGAAGGGGGATTCACCAATCAGGAACTGTGAGAAGTACATTTTGGATGTACTGTAATATTAATCCATCACCATGACTAAAGCAATGGGAGAGGCTAAAATATAGAAAGAGCTTTCTTAAATTGATTTTATTTTCATCAGTTTATACCAAGGAGTCATACCATTTTATGTACAGAAGGCCAATTAAGAATGTGGTGTAAACAAACACTTAAGGCACTACTATTCCTGTAGTGGGTACTTCAGATTTTACCAATAGGGATAGGAATTGGGGAAGAAGTTCATTATTTGTCCTACTATCATCCTTGGTCAATATATTCTTTAGGTTGTTGAAGCCCTATATAACCCAAAAAATTATATCCTGTGGAAATAGTAGGATGAGTGAAAATGTAATTAACAGTGATACCTGCTTCCTATCGTATCTAAAACTAAGAACAATATTGCCTCTTGCAGAAATATGTTACACTTTAAACATTACATTTATGAATCGGAATATGGCCATAACTTTATTCAAAAGACAAGCAGAAAATGCATACAATGTAAAAAGTGCACATATATCTGGTATAAGTACAGTGACTATATGTCCTTTATTATATAGGCAGTCTTTTATTTCAGAAAGTTGGCCTTTAGATTTGTTTAACTTAATTATTTATTTTCTTGGGTTTGCTCATGAATTTTTGTAAAACAAACTTATTAAAAACTATTTTTATCTTATGGACCAATTTTCAGGTTTATCTTTTATTTTTTCCAAGAAAATATAGTTGAGATTTACTTTCATGGCAAGAAACCCCACCTCCCCCCAGTAAACCTGTGATATTTTAATACCGGAAAATGAATTTCTAAGACTTTTTGCACTCCTTCTGGCAAGCCAACAACCATTTGAAGGGAGACATTCTCAACTAGATGTCCTCTGCATTTGCAATAGGAAAGATAGCTAACCTGATAGTTAAGTCATTGGCAGGTGAAAACTTGAGGGTTATACCTGAGAGATCTATGCTGCGGCTGGCTTCAAACTGGGCCTTCTTATTTTGGTATTGTTCAGTGATTAGATACAGGCTTTTATCAAGAGCATCCATATCTATGGACAGGGAAGAGACTTCATCCACAAGAAGTATTTCAGAGCTTAGACGTTCAATGGTCTGCCTGGAATTAATACAAGAAATATAATATTTATATACACATTTTTCTGTATTATTACCTCTCCCCTCTGATTGCTTTCCTCAAATATTAGGACAATCTGGTCACAGCAAAGACAACGCTATCTTTCTGAAAGGCATGTAAAATAACATTTATGATGTTATCATGTAACATCTTTATCTCTCTGCTCTGGGGGCTTAAGGTGGAGTGAATATACCACTCTGATAGCCTAGAATAACATGGACAGATAAAACAAATCATTTTGTCATACAATCTGTAGCTGGAACTCATTCCCACAAGCTATAGTAACAGTCATCAATTCAGGTAGCAAGAGTAGATAAATCCAGAAAGGATATGACTATCGTTGTTTATCAGTCATAATAGCCATATATTATCTCCAAAACCAAAGGCAGTTGCTAAGCAACATGAGGAGGGACCTATTACACAGTCTTGGAGTTCTTGATTGGTCTGCCAGATTAGATAGACCATATCTTTCTTGCATTAAAGCTGGGGTAAGGTGTAAGCATAGGAAGTAACAAAAATGCTATTCAAAAGCTTTTCCATGTAAATAAACAAAGGCTGAAGTTGGCAGAAAATGAGGAAGCATTTTGTTCAGATTTATGCTCATTTAGGGAGCACTTAGGAAGTTCATTTATGAGCAAAGTGTTTTCCAGTTCATAAACTCTGAAACAAATGAGTGTATGTGTTTTGTATTTTCATTTTTCATCTGAGAACCACAATACAATTTCCCTAACCATAACATAGACAGTGCTTGTGAATTTGGATTTGAATGGAGTCAAGTAAACTCCTTTTAGCAAACAAATGTGGAAACATTATTTTCTGTATATTTTGGGGGGTGGGGGCTCCTTTGTTGCTGATAAATCTAAAGAAAAAACAAGGTTACCTTATTGTAGCAATGGTATTGGCCACCTGGTCCAGTCCCTGCTTAGTAATGAGGGGATTGTCCAGTATCTGTTGAATGTGCTGCATTTTTCTTTCCACTTCTAAAAGGCGGGAACTGTAGCCAGAGGTCATTATCCCTCCTTGCAAGTGCTGTGTTGAATTTTTCAAGGCGGCCTGACGTAAGCCAAACCTTTGAATGTCATCATCATAGGCTTGGAAACAAGGATGGCATGCTTCACACTGGTGATAGTTGCCACAGTAGCCCCGTTGGCACTGGTTACATTGTGGTCCTGTGAACCCAGAGCGGCAAAGGCAGCTACCAGTCAGTTTGTTACAGCCCATTACTTCTGTGCCTTGGAAATTGCAGTCACAATCTATAAAGACAGCCAAGAGGAATTACTTAGAGGTTTGTACTCACATACTGCCTTCAACCTTCAGTAGATTCATCATCATCATTATCATCATCACCATGTAAGCTGGCCAGGTCATTTAACATCTGAGAGCATTTTGTGGGAGCAAGCTGAGAGCGAGCTAGTCTACAAAAGCATCTTTTTATCAGGAGACAAAGCGATGACGTTATTATCTATCTACAGAGAGCCATGGAAATATTCAGCCAAGCAAATATTCAGAAACATAAACAAAAGGGGGAAAAAGGCATTATTTAAGCTCTGAAAAGAGAAATATTATTGAGAAGAGACTCAAATCTTTCCTTCCTTCCTAACTCCCTGGGATATGTGAGAAAAAGAATTGCTTTCAAGGTTTTGTTGCTATACCTTATCTTAATAACATAGAGTTCTACTCAGTTTCTGGTCTACTTTACTGGGAAGTTTCTACCCACCCGTGTAGCCTCCAGAATGCTCCCTATCAGAATGGGTCTTTTTTTCCCTTTTTTCTTTTTGCAAGGCATATTTTTTGAACACTCTGTGAAATGTTTAAAATGAACCCTTAGTTTTCCTCTTCGGAATGGCTAGGGGCCTATTACTAGAAATTAAAATGATACTGGAAGATGGTATTATATAATAAGTGTATTATTTACTGTATTATAATAAGTGTATAATTTAGATTAGATTAGAGATTAGATTAGAGATTAGATTAGAGATTAGATTACAGATTAGATTAGAGATGAGATGAGATGAGATGAGATGAGATGAGATGAGATTAGATTAGATTGAAATTAAGTCAGGTGATATAGAGAACTAGAATCCAATAAAGGAAGTAACTATAGTCATATTTCATACCTATAAATTTTATATTTTTTATTCCAAAAAAATAGGGATTATGCAGAAAAAGAGATTAAATACTAAAATTTATTATGTATAAAATATGTAACATATCCATCTTTCTAAGGGTTAAATTCACATTACATGTAAATGTGGTATCATTTGAGGGGTAAGGAATCATCAATATGCTGATGATACCCAGCTTTTCATCTCCACCCTGGAACACCCCAGGATGCTCTTGATGTGATGTCCCGGTGCCTGGAGGAGGTGCGGGCCTGGATGGGAAGGAACAGGCTCAGGCTCAACCCCTCCAAGACCGAGTGGTTGTGGATACCAGCACCTCGTGTTCTGGAAATCCCATCGCTTTCGATGGGGGGGGGAGGTTCTTGCTCCTTCTGAAAGGGCTCGCAACTTGGGTGTCCTCCTGGATTCACGGCTGTCATTAGAAGATCATTTGGCAGCCGTGACCAGGGGGGCCTTCGCACAGGTATGCCTGGTGTGCTAGTTGTGCCCTTTCCTAGACCGAGATGCATATGCACAGTAACTCATGCCCTCGTTACCTCAAGGCTAGACTACTGCAATGCTCTCTACATGGGGCTGCCCTTGAAGTGCACCCGGAGGCTCCAACTGGTTCAGAATGCGGCTGCCCAGGTTGTCCCAGGAGCACCCTGTTACTCCCGTGTTACACGTCTCCTGTGTGAGCTGCACTGGCTTCCAGTGGTCCTCTGGGTGCACTTCAAGGTGCTGGTGCTAGCCTTTAAAGCCCTACATGGCTTAGGCACGGGGTATTTGTAGGACCACCTTCTGCCAATGGCATCCTCCCATCGTCCAGTGTGTTCCCACAGAGTCGGCCTCCTCAGGATGCCGTCGGCCAGAAAATGTCGACTGGTGGCCCCCAGGGGGAGGGCATTCTCTGTGGGCGCACTGACCCTCTGGAACGAATTACCCATGGAGCTCCATACCGCTCCTGACCTTCGCTCGTTCCACAGCGACCTGAAGACGTGGTTGTTCCACCAAATGGGCGAGTGCTGTCGTTGGTTTTAAAATGTTTTTATGAGTTTTATTGCTATATATGTTTTTTCTCATGTTTTTATTGTTGTCTTTTAATTGCTTATTGTTTGTTTTTTATCTTTGTGAGCCACCCTGGGTCCTTCAGGAGAAGGGCGGTATACAAGTTTAATAAAATCAAACAAACAAACAAACAAACAAACAAATAAATACTGCAGCTAGCAGTCAGCTGAAGTAGCCGGAGGTACTACACTCTAACCATTGCACCACCTTGGCTCAGCAAAGGCTCTAGGAGAGCTTTGTCTACTTACAGGTTCCATAAAGCATACATTGAGAAAGAAAGAGACTGCAAACAATATCTATCTTTTCCCCTTTGTGGCTAATAGTACCTACAGAAATAACTGAAGCTTAGCCCACTTTACTAACATTAATGCTCCATATTTCTGCTCCAAATTATTTATTTTGGGTTTTTTTTGGTTTGTTTTTTTTAATTTCTATTTATATCCCGCCCTTCTCTGGAGACTCAGGGCGGCTCTTTCAGTTCCTTTAAACTAAAGGCAAACTTCGCCACTGACCTAAATGTAGCACATAAAATTATCTGCTACAACGTCCTACCTGTCAATGACTACTACAGCTTCAACCACAACAATACACGAGCACACAATAGATACAAACTTAAGGTAAACCTCTCCAAACTCGATTGCAGAAAATATGACTTCAGCAACAGAGTGGTCAATGCCTGGAATGCACTACCAAGCCACACTCATTAAGCCATGTCGCGCCCACCAAGCCACACCCACAGAACCAATAATAAAAAAATTTTGAAACCCACCACTGGCTGTGAAGCACTGTAAAGCGGTATATACGTCTAAGTGCTATTGCTATTGCTTTGATATGGACTCTGAAGAATGATTTTTGTGTGGCCTTTCCTTTCCATTCCTCCTAATATATTTTGTGGCTTATGGCAACTATGATTATAACAAACCTTGTTGGGCGATGGTGGTGGGCGAGTGTCATCTTTCCTCAACCTCCTTCAGAGAGGAAGTAGAGTCTTCTTTTCTTGAAGTAGCAAGTTTGTTGTTACAACTTACAATACTTACAACTGCGTGAGAATCATGATGTGGTAGGAAAGCAACATCTTTTTTCTTTATTACAATCCTGAACTGCATATATGTCTGGGCTATTTCTCAACTGCTTCTTCTCTTTAGTGATCATTTCCAAAGTAATCGATTTTAATTCTTCCTTGGCTTGGTTAATTTCTTCTTTTGTAATGATATCCCTACACCACCCCAGTTTTAACCATAGCACCCTTTTTTTAAATTCCTTCTCATGCGGTCTTAGTTAAGAATGTCTTTTAAAAAAAATACCCCAGATTTTTACTGATGCACTAGTGATTTTTTTTTTAATTAAAAGAAAAATGACCATGGAGGATAGGGACCAATAACAGGAGGGGAGGGAGCTTCCCTACCCCATTGAAGAACAGCCAATTGAGTGGGAGGATTGGCATCTATCAAAAGCTTGTGCAACCCCATTTTAAACAAAACAGAACGCAGCAGGGATTACAGTTGTATATGTCCTGCAGTTTAGCTCTGTGTCGTTATTATTCTGCCTGGACATGTTTACTTGTTTTTAAAAGAAACCTTTTGTGGTTAACACACAAAAAAGACCCCAGAGAGCTTTTCAAATGGAAATGCCATGATCTGAACCATTGTATTCTGCCTGCAAATCATGCGTTAATCCTAATAGACAGGGTACATATCTAAAATAAACCTCTGTCAAAAATGCTCTTGACATTTATTGGTAAATCTCAAAGCGACGAAGCTGCTGTGGGATATATCCCAGGAAATACACAACACGCAGACTTATAGTTTTCATCCATGCTTATCTTGCCTGCTATTCCACTCATGTGGCCTTTTGCTATCGCAATGGCCTTTTGCAGGAGGCCCAGGATGGCTATTTTGGGGATTAAGGTAGTGGAAAGTTCCATCTTCTCTACTGTCATCCAATGACGTGTTACATGTATTTGAAATTAATTCTTGCCCTTCCCAGCTTATAATTCTCCAGGTATTGCTGGAGAAGTAACTATCTCCAGAATCTTTCACTTCTCCGTCATGGTTGGAGACATCATCCAGGCATGGGTGATGCTCTTTCTTCAGCTTAGGGACTGAGCCTGTCAATTTCAGAATTTAAGCTCCGCCTCTGCTGTTAAGCTCCGCCTT
>JANHFM010008974.1:24255-39117 GCA_032468115.1 Grayia smithii
TGCCAACCTAGCAGTTCGAAAGCATGTAAAAATGCAAGTAGAAAAATAGGGACCACTTTGGTGGGAAGGTAACAGTGTTCCATGCGCCTTCGACATTGAGTCATGCCGGCCGCATGACTACTGAGATGTCTTCAGACAGCGCTGGCTCCTCGGCTTTGAAACGGAGATGAGTACCGCCCCTAGAGCTGGAAAACAACTAGCACGCATGTGAGAGGGAACCTTTACCTTTACCTTTAACCACCTGTGATCCCACCCTAAGAAGGAAAAAAATTATATTCACCTATAGTCAAGGCATAAGCAATTTCAACACAGCAGCATAGAGTTCTGCTTCTTATAATATTCCAATAAATCTCAAACGCACCTTTTGCAATGATATCAAACCAAACTAACATAAAAAAACAAACTCACTGTTAATTCGTTGGCTTTGAGATGTCATCATCCCTGATGTAAAATCTACAAGATTGAACTTAATCTTACAAAAAAAAGAAAGAAATTATTAAAATCATAAGTAGAGTTCCTCTATCCTGCTTTTATAAAAGTCATCAATGAGATGGCTCCAAGTCATGATAAACTCTAATTCTAAACAATGGCAACTTATTGCTATTGGTCACATATGCTGGTGTCAGCTATCCAATCAATCCTATTTGATCTCCCTTACCATTAAACAAACTAAGAAGCTTTTACTTAATGATTATTTTAGCTTTACAAATCCTTGTTTCTGGCTCTTAAGAGAGCAATAAGCAATTGATCTCAGTTTGGACATACAAGTAGTCCTTGACTTATGATCACAATTGGGACTGGAATCTTGGTTGCTGAATGAACAGTCATTAAGTAAGATGTCATATAACTACTTTGCTGAATGCCACAATCCTGACATTACTAGTTGTCATGACAACATTACTAGCTGTCAATTCTTCTTTGAGGAAGAATTGCACATTATTATGCTGGGAGTTTGGGAGGGCCATGCAAGGACCTCACAAGTTCTGTTTTCAGCTGGGACGGCCTCCTGCAAACCTCTGCATGCGAAAACGAAGGTCAGGAGCTCTGTTTTTGTTGGCAGAGGCACCGTGGTCCAGTCCTTCACTGTTTCCAAGTTGGAGTGCTGCTACAAAGCAAAAGCTACCCCTGGAAGACTCAGCTGTCCATCCAGCCCAACAACATGGCACAAAATGCCATGGCCTGGGATTCCTTAGCTGCCTACCTAGCCCACCAGCAAAATTGCTGCATCCCATTCGCCTTCAGTCATTTTTCTCCCACCTCTCAGGAACAAGCACCATTCTCCAAGCCATTCTACATTGTTTTCCAGGCCAGCACCTGATTCTCATGATCTTAAGAAGCCTCATTCTGCAAATTGCATGACTTGTCAAATGAATGGCACAAGTGATTTGCAGAAAGCGGCTTCCAGTCACAAGACTCATAGAACAGAGAATAATAGAGTTGGAAGGGACCTTGGAGGTCTTCTAGTCCAACCCTCTATTCAAGCAGGGGACCTTATACCATTCCAGATAAGTGGCTGTCCAGTCTCTTTTTAAAAACCTCCAGTGATGAAGCACCCACAATTCCATCTGGAGACAAGCTAGTTTATTGCTCTCATGGTTAGGAAACTTCTCCCTAGTTCTAGGCTGTTTCTCACTCTGACTAGAATAACAAAACTACACTCCTGGATAAGTACCCTGGATAAGTTCCCTGGATAAGGGAATTTCTTTCATAGGGCAAGAATGAGGTCTGCTTGATGGCTGTTTTCAAAATGAATAAATAAACTGAAAACCTAGAGGCAGTACTTCTGGATGGTTTCCCCAAGACTGTTATTCTTGTGGTTTTGTTACAGTTTTTATTGCATTGTTCTTGTCAACTGCCTGAAATTTGATGCAGCAGGGTATAAGAGCATATAGTATTGTAAACTAATGTGATACAATTTATACAGATGCGTGCACACACACACGTGTGTGTACAGTACATACACATATACACATGATTCTGTAACTTGGAGATCAATAACTCCCATGTAACCTTAGCCCAAAGAGTACTGCATTTACAATACCTTTCCCCCATTCTGAGGTTGTCTCTGTTGACTGTGTATGTCCTGACAACGGACATCCTGCCATTTCTGAGGCAAGCCCTTGGGGATCCTGGGAAAAGTAGTAGAACAGTCTGTGGACAAGTACTGATAGATCTTCCAGGTTGTGCCAAAATCAGTAGAACGTTCAATCACCATGCCACCTGGCAAAGGACTCTTAAGAGACAGAGGAAAGAAGAGATAACTATAATTCAGTATTCTTGCTCTCTACCCTTACCAAGAGAGAGAGAGAGGAGTTAATCATTGTGATTGATCCAGAACCCAGATAAGCTAACAGTTGAGATCAAAACTCTCACTGGCTTGCAAAGGCTGTTTGAATCAAAATGTATTTCCCCAAGAAGGAACAGGAAAACTATGCACATACCCTGAAGTCCAGCAGGAGATTAGCAAGCTGAAATTTATTGTTTAAATCTAGTTTGAGAGAAACATGTTTCACATCTGAGGAGACACAAAAAGCAATTATTAGAACAGTGGGCCATGAAGATTATGAAACTAAGGGCTTTTTCTAAAAGCTAGATCATCCATTTCCTCTTTGCAGTTAATCTATTAAAACTCAAGCCCTATTTACTAAATCCACACAACCCTTGTCCCTCTCAAATCATTGTTCTACTTTACAGCACGTCCACATCAGCCTCTTTCCTTTCTTTTCCCCACTCTAAATCAGGGACTTACCATTCTGAGACTGCCACCACCGCTTGTGCCCTGTAGAAGAGAGAACGTTTTCCACCCGGTGACTGTTGAATGCACGAGGGGTTCTGGAATCACATCGGCAACATTTCATTTGCCACTGAAACAGGAATAAAAGATGGCTATTAGATTCATGATCTCGGTGGTATGGTGTTCTACAAAATTAAAACACAAATGATATAATAATGCAAAAGAGTATTGAATGTTATTTCTATCTTTCAGAAACTAGCATTCGGTTTAATGGGATTTTTCATGAGAGAAAGGATTCTTTGACTGAAAGTTTGAATTTTAATCAATTGGATGAATAAGCATATGCATTTTCAAACTAGGCTTCTAATATACCCCTCCATGTGTGTAAAAGTATATGGGGATCTTGTGTTTTTCCACTTCTCACTTTCCTGGTTATTTACAGTGAGATTTTTCCAATTGCTCTGTCTATCCCTTAAGATCAACAGGATGCACATACTCTGGTTTCGATCAATTAAACAATGTCAACTCATGGAACCATGGAGTTGACATTTGTCACTCTTTCATTTTGAAATACTTGCCCCACACCAGTGGTGTTATTCAGCCAGTTCTATCCGGTTCAGGTGAACCAGTAGCGGCAGCTTCGGGAGGCTCCGCCCACCCACCCAGAAGTCATCACGTCCTGTTTTTGATGCTCTACGCATGTGCAGAAGGTCCTATGCATGCACAGAGGTGGCACGCGTGAGCAAAGCGAAGCGAGCGCTAGCACGCTCACATTTGCGAACCAGTAGCAAAGGTAATACCACCCCTGCCCCACACTCAGGATTTGCCTGGCCCCAAAAATGACATCCTTTAGAAAAAGGTGGATTTCTAAATACTTATATTAATATATTTCAAAATACTTACATATTAATCTCCTTTCCTTTTCTTCCCTAGATGCATGCCCTTGACCCAAACAAAAGCTATCATTTTTATCAGAAGACAAGGCCAGGCTAATAGTTTAAGAGCCTTATCCTTGTTATTTCCAAGCAGCTTCTTCCAATTCTTCCTTGGCAAATGTTTACTTTGTAAGGACTGCTCACTATCCTAAAATTGGTGAGGCTATGGCTATTCTAAATCTTATCTCCCAAAGGAGATATTGACACTTCAAAACCAGTACGTGATTTAAAAGTTTCAAAAATTAAATTAATTTGGGTAACAAATTACGTTGTCAGTTTTTACTGGAAACCAAGCTCTCCAAATTTCCCTCTAGATTTTATATCTTCCCTTCAAAGGGTCAAACATTACATTTTGGGTTACATGCTGTGTCTTTTTTCCTTCTCTGTGGTAAATTCATGCCAGAGCAAAATGAACAGACTTGATACAATTCCTTTTACAAAACCTAAAACAAAAAGCCTGGAAATTGTTTGTCTTCCATTTCACAGAAGAACATTTTTTGTTTATTCAAATTCAGCTAACATTTGACTAAAGCATCCAGGGAGAATGAATACTTTCTGGCAGGCTTGCTATGTTGTATCTTCTAGTTTATTGTAACATTAAAGAAATTCTGTACCTTCAACTTATTACATCAAGTAAACCTAACTGTTGAGTGTGACATTTGTCATGCATGAAAACAAAAATTGCAGAGTCTTGCCATGTCAACAGAAGCCGAACAAAATTGCATTCATTTAAATCTCAAAATAGATTGAGCCTAAATCCATCTCAACTTCCTAGATTCAGAAAGCATCAGAAGGCAAGTGGCTTTAGTGAGTGAAAGGTTAGTGGGTGAAAAGTCAATCCTCTTCAGCCTGAATGAGTAATTCAAGGAGCAAGTCAGACTGGGCTATCTCAAAAGGTTTGTGCACAAAAGGCTTAAAGAGACTTCAGCCCAAACTTGACAAACAAATACTAAAAGATGACAGATTAAGCTAAATCCTGGCTTTTACATTAATTCCACTGATTCTGACAAAAGCATGTTGAAAGAAATGGTGCAAAAAGGACCAGAACATTGACAAACATAATCATACTACTATTAGCAATCACATGATTAAAAATAGTTGCAGGCTGGGAAAAATTTTATGTTGCCAGCAAGGGTGGGTTCTACTTACCTTTACTACCGGTTCTCTTCATGCACGCGCTTTACGCGTGATCGGCGCATGCCCTCAGTTTGCTCACACGTGCGCCGAACGCACGCTCCATGCGTGCGCATTTAATACTCTACTTCGAAAAAAAGTCAAAAAAAGCACTCTGCGCATGCGCAGAGCAGAAAAAAATAAGTACAGGTGCGCGGGTGGGCCCAGCTCCTGGGCACAGAGAACCGGTTCGGTGATGTCACACCGTCACCGCTACCTGATCGCATGAACCGGGCTGAACTGGGAGCAACCCACTACTGGTTGCCAGTCTGAATATGGTTGGACAGAACCTGGAAGGTTGTAATTTGGAAGAAACTGAAACATTGGGGGACAAAGAGATTCTGCAAACACATGACATTAAATATTAAATTGTTAGATTCAGATGAAAGTCCATAAAGTGCACAGGTTAAATTCTGAAAAGGTTGTCTTTATCACTTCTATATACTGGAGCCTAAAACAATTTATTGGATAGTAAAATGAGTATAACTTCAGATACATTACAGTAGCATAGAGTAGCCTGCATTTTTGTCAAGTACATGGTAATTAAAAAATGGCTTAGGAAAAGAAGAAAAAAGTTTTTCTCTCCATTTTAGCACAACACATTGTGTAAAAGGTCTTCTGTATTTCCAGAAGTATTTCCCTCTCATTGGCTTATATGGTCATGCCTTGACAAATGATCAGTCTGTTGAGCTTGGACTTCTCAGAGTTTGGACCTGACATATAACATACATGGACATATGAAGCCTGAAGCAAACGTTTCACAAGACAGTGCACTCCAGTGTTGAAATCCTGCTGTTCTTTCAATATTTGGGAAACCTAAAATTAACATTGGATGCAAATGTAAGGGTTGACTGCTGTACTGAATAAATTGGGTAACATTTTATTGCTTAAGAGAGAAAAAAAAATCCCTTGCTCCAAACTAAAGTTTGCCAGAGGAGGTGTGTGTCTCAAAGTTCCCTGGGCCAGACAAAATTTCTGTCCAGCTTTTATTTTGGCTCTCTTCAAGGTCATGCTGCTTTGGAAGAGCTCTTTCCAATGTTCTTCCTGCCAAGGATGTTGGATACATTCCCATCCAGACATTGACTTTAGGGAGAAATGTGCAGATCCTTCTCTGTATCTGTTGCTATTTTCTGGGAATAAGGACAACTTCTGTTATCAAGAAGGCAGGTACATGCACGGTTCATGGAGTTATGTATTCCCACTGATACTATAGATCGCTCAAACAGAATCTACACTATATATTAGTTTAAGGAAAGGAGGTTGTCAGCCAACAACATAGAAACAACATTCGAAATATGGAATCAGACAACAGCTGTCTCCTTGTAGCAGTTGAATTGACCAGTGGTGGGATTCAAAATCCTTTACTACCGGTTCTGTGGGCATGGCTTGGTGGGCGTGGCAGGGGAAGGATACGGTAAAATCTCCATTCCCAACCCACTCCAAGGGAAGGATACTGTAAAATCTCAATTCCCTCCCGATCAGCTGGGACTCGGGAGTCAGAGAATAGATGAGGGAGGGGCAGTCAGGTGGTATTTACTGGTTCCCCGAACTACTCAAAATTTCTGCTACTGGTTTTCCAAAACTGGTCAGAACCTGCTGAATACCACCTCTGTTATTGACCCAGAATAAATGGAGGCCCAAAGAGATCCCTAATTGGGAGAAATACATATTTATTACTTGGTTTTCTTGTAATCAAAGACTTAGTCCTGAATACTAAGAGTGCAATCAAGAAAACTAGAATGTTCCCATGGAGTATACCAACATACACAGTTAAGTTTTCTTTCTATTGAAAGAAATAGAAGATAATTTTCCCTCAAATTATTTGTTCATCTTTATCCAGTACAGAACTATAACAAGAGTAAGCAACATGAATCTCCTTAGGAAGCTGTCAAACTGCAAAGTAAATGACCAATTTATATTTTATAAAAAGTAACCAAAATGTCCTTTGGGCCACACTAATTTCCATCTATGTGGGTGGGAATTAGTTAACCTAATATGTATGTTATGCCTTATCCTCATAGCAACCATTTTGTAAACATTTTCATTACATGCTCTAAAATATCATGTGCCATTAATTGAGAAACATTTCCTGTCACCCTGGACTCCCTATGAGTTATTTTTTCTTCCTACACCCATATTTTCATCACAAAAAGAAAGAACAATCTCTGTCTAGGTGAAAGAAACTAGAAATATGCAGTTAGAAATAAAACAATGCTTTAGCACCATCCTTTAGGAGCATGCTTTTTAATTGCAAATAACTACACCATCCTAATTTGCACAAAAAAACCCACAGCAAGTTATCTATCTGCATAATTTTATACATATGAATGCAAATCTCAATCTTTCGTTTGTTTCAATTATGTGTTTCTTTTCTGGCAATATACAACTGACCACTATATGGTGGTGCAGATGAAACCTTTATCCTAGTCTCTGAATATTGTCTATAAGGGATGAGTCCATGTCTTCAAAAGAAATATGTGTCTAATTTGATTTTCAAAGTCTCAGGTGATGTATTTTCATGAAAAAATATTGTCCTTGATTTATGAGTACAATGTCATTTTGAAATGTAAGTTTTTAAATATTGTTGAATTTGCATTTTTGCTTGTACGGAGATCAAATTGATCATAAGTTCCCTTGTCATAAAACTACTTTATACTCAGCAATGTTTTAAATCATCTTTCACGTATGCAATGTTTCATTTCAGGAATATTAGTTAAGATGATAGTTGTCTCTATAAATTTGGTCAACAAAGAACCTAGTATGAAAAATGTTTATAGAAAATAGTTTGATCTTTTTAACAATATGAAAATGTCACTGAAGCATCTGGGATTCTTATTCATGCTAGCTGTTGGCAGGAAGGAGAGGGGAATCTCAGATTTTGAAATTATGTTCAAATTGTCCCTTTGACCAGCAGCAATTAGCAAGTTCAGAGCTATGAAAAGCAGAACAAATTTCTGCGTATCACATCCTTGTAAAAGGCCCAGGAGGAGGAGCAGATTCAGTCAGTGAGTTTGTCACTGTCTGAAAATAATTTCTGTAATATTCTCAAACAGATAATAGTGGGAAGAAAACCCTTGAGGTCTCATTAAATGCTGATATGGCCAAAAAAAAATCACCCAAAACAAATAAAGAATTGTAGAAAGTTGAGAAATGGGTGATACCTGAAAATAACATTTCCCAATAGTATTTTACATTATGTAGAGCCATTTAACTGACTTTTCAGAAATATCAAAGAACACAATATTAATAATAAATAATGAACATTTAATTTTTCAGTTGAGAATTGATTAATAACTGCCAATAAGCAACAGCAGCAAGAATTAGGGTTCCATTAGGGTTCATGTTATCTGATATATAGGCTGACATTTTAAAGAGAGGAAAGCTCAATGGACTTTGCTGTTTAACTAAGCATGATACCTGTTTTTCTTTCTTAAAACACATATTTACACTTTATCTCATAATAAAGTTATTAGCATATGCCTAGAATGAAACACTAATTTGAAAAGAACATTTGACGACAGCAGAATAAAACTAGGAGCAAACACAAAACGTACATGAAAAACAAATTAGTGTGACAGTTCTAAGGAGTTTGATTCATATTGCACATGGTTATCAAGCATAATAACATGAGCTGGGGGGGGGGCGCAATTCCATGTTTGAGGCAAAGAACAAGGAAATGCCCTCTCACTTTTCGTTTACAAAAACTGACTGGCAATATTAACAAGGAAAGTCTCTGCTACACCTAAAAGCAGCAATCTCAGTTGTTAACAGTTTCCCAGCTATCCCCTAACTGTGTCATTCTGCCCAATGATAGGGCCAGTCCAGATGAATCTGGAAAATCACTATGCTAAGATGCATATTTTTTGCTTTCTGCCCAATCCAAATGAATGCTGGGAATTCCATCAAATCAAGATATTTCAACAAAGCCAGCTGGGGAATAATATTTTACAAAAATTTTAATTGTTCCTGACATCATTTCGTTTGTACAACTATTCTGCTTGCTTAAAATTTATTTTGTTTCCATCCCTTTTTCTACAACTTAATAAACACTTTAGTGCTCATTAATCATCGGTTCTTCAGGAAGTCCATGTGTTTGCTTTTACATTAAGAACAAATATTTGAAGAACTAAAAATGTTCAACATCAACGGTGCCACTTGAATTTCGTAAAGCAACAATTTTCATACCTCCCCTTTATAAACATGTCAGTTCTTGTCTTTAAAGTGCATTCATTAAACATTTTTTCTGCCTCAAAAAAAAAATCTGACAAAAACTGTTTATCAAGAGGATATAGGAACCACAATACACAAGAATTATACATCATAGCATAAGAGAGAATAGTATGAAAGTTTTCAAACCCAATGACATATACTTGAAGATTATATGCTTCTGTAGCAGGTAATAATCTCTACAGATGAAGTAATCAGAAAGTGGAGCTGTGCCATTACATGTGTTTTTTCAAAAGCTATACAGATAAGAAATGCCCAGCTTCAAGGGTAATATGGGCATCTTAATTCTGTGTTCTAAGTACAGCAATTGGCATCATTTTCTATATGTTAGGGGTCCCTAAGAAAATTGCTCTGTACAGATCTCAGTTCTCTAGCAAAAAATATAATAATAATCTACAAACCAGGATCATTGTCATATTGTTTTGTGATAAAGTGATTAATATTTCAGGATTTTTTACTCAGTCAAAAACCATATTGTGTATAGTAGAAAAATACATATTAATAGACAAGTTATTGAAGCTTTCTGATACATGGGGCAGAGAAGTTTGCCAGCAAGTGGTTCAGTAGTTACACATTCTTACCTTCTGTTTGAAAAATGTTCATCTCTTGCTATTGTTTTTAAATGTGAGCATTCAAGAATGTTAGGGTTAAAAACTATCACATCAAATCACTTTGTTCTGCTACAATGAAATGTTAATTTTATTCAGTCACTCTGGATTCCAGTTTCCCCTGCTGATTTGCTTCTGTATATGGTTCTTCATATGCCAGCAATGACATCAGAAAGCTGTTCTCCAACCAGCTCCAGTAGATTTATAGCTATGCAAGGATTTAAATTTATGTTTAGTAGGTAGCAGCTTTTCACTGACCTTATTTAGGATTGAAAACCATTAAGCAGGGTTGGAACTAGTCAGTATTCTGATAGGGGATCACCAGGGAATCTCAAGAATTTACACTGGAATTGGAAGTAAAAACCCCAGCTCAAGGCAATGGGAAGCCACTTCTGAATCATTGCCGAGAAAAGGTCAACTCATGAAATCACTACAAGTGAAAATTTTATCTTTCTAGACCTCGACTGATAATTTACCAGTGCATCACACTGCCTTTCTAAGAAAGTAAGCCAAAGAAAGTATAAATATATGTAAATCGCTTCATAATTAAAACATAGTACCACCTGCCTTGAAAATCTCCACTTTTCATGATTGATTATAACCTTTCTCAGTCTTATACTTCTAAATATGTATGCTCCTCTACATTCTACAGCAAAATCAGGTCCTGATTGCACAAATGTCTGTCTTGTCCCCACAACATTTTCTTTGTCTTGGCCCCTCCATGAGTGAGACAGGCTTAAGAGGGAGACAAAAGGACAAGGCTCTTCCTCTCTGTTAACTAGCTAGCCTCCACCTGAGCCATTTATCTTCTAACATTTGTCCCTTCCATTAGCACTTTATTTCCTGGATTTTTTTCATACTGATCAGGTAACCTTAATTGACTTCCAATTATGGTTGTGCTTATTTGTCACCATCCCCATATTTGCCACTTACTTTAAGTCACTTCCTGCCCATCCTAGTCTCCCTGTGTAGTAAGCAAAAGATTAACCAACAGCTACTCAGTTTGAGTTATCTCACTTTGTAGGACCTGGGTAGTTGCCCAAACATGGCAGATCCTGTTCCACTCCCCCCTCCCTCTTTTTTTCTTGGGGCTGGTCTCCTTGAGGATCTTCCTGTAGGTTTTTTCACACCTCATTACTTTACATTGAGCAGTTATGGAAGGAGGGAAAAACAAGGCAGTCTACAGACATGCTCAGTCCTGATACAATGCCCTTATTAGTGGGTGTTTCCCTGGCTGGCTGGAGTCAGCAGCAATGCCAGGGGAGTAAAGGAGTAAACCAATCACATTGCTTATAGAGAGGACACAGAACAAGATCATTCAGGACAGATGCAAGAGAGGCAGGTTAGGGGGACAACAAATGGGGACAACAAATTTTGTGCAAACAATTTTCTGCCAGCTGAGGACGGGAAGCCAGAAATTTAACTCAGTAGGGGGAAAGGTCATTTGAGTAATAGCTGAGGTGTATCAAGATACTATCTGAAACTTTTTCATTAGTGTGCCCACATTAGTGTGTATCTTATCTCAGATGATGAAAGCATCTTCTCACCTTTTATGATTATCATGTGGTTTTTAGGCAAGATAATCAGGAAAGCCAATAGTCTTGACTTAAGGCAAACAATGTCTTTCATTCCATAAGCACTGAGAAAGTTACAGTACTAAGTTTATTAGTAAGTCTCCAAAATTATCTACTTCATCACTAGAATGCTAAGAAACACTTCACACCAAGATGAAAACAGTATTTTTAGTTTTTAGGATACATAAAATTATGCAGAATATAGAGAAAGTAAAGATGTTTCTCTCCCATTCACTTCCCCAACTCAGAATTTTCGGTAAACTATAAGCCCAATTAAGCATGTTATGAAACCAAACTTACAAACTTGAAAAAGGGTGCACACAAACTTATAGAAGATACTATTATCAATGACTACCCAGTTTGTTAGCTCTATATTACTGCCAATTTTGGAAGTAGAATACTAGTTGCTACAAACGTGAGAAGATATAATTACACTTAGCATTGCTTGTGAGCTTCTCATGGGCATCTAACTGTCTACCAAGGAAACAGAAATTTGGACTTGATGAAACGTTTGTTTCCTCAGAAACTGTACAGAACCATATAGTGCTCTCTCCAGGAATATTTACCTCAGCACAAATTATTTTTTCCTTATGGACACGGTCAATTTGTTTTTTTTTTCTCTTTTACTACATTCTGTATGATCTTCAGGTCGCTGTTTGAATAGAATAATTGAATGATTTAATCACTCCTTTTAGCAGTTTGGAAAACTCAGGTGAAAAGCTGAAAATATACTTTCATAAATGAAATATAAATGAATAAACTTATTCAGTGGAAGAGAACAGTTTCTGGTTGCTTTAAGATTGTTATCTTCTTTTAAAGACTTCTGTTGAATTCCTGACTACATTAAGGCACCTAAATTTAGGTAATCTGCCCTTTAAAAAACTACTAAAAACCCTCATTCCCCATTTTATATGAATGTATTCAACACAGGAAGGTGTATTAATCCTTCAGTGGAAATCAGGCTTTATCTTCCAGCAAGCAGAGATCATTTCCCAATAAATCATCAAACTAATGTCCAGTTTTAATATATTGCATTAAATAGGATACATAAGAAGCACTAGACCAGTCCAACAAGCTTCCACTGTGTGGGTACAAAGTATAAAGTTTAAAAGGAGTTGCAGGCAAATCCAATGCAGAATTCTGGAATATTTCCAACAGCAGGAAACTTACCAGTATTGCAAAATACTCTGGGACGCAAACATACACTTTGGGACACTTCTTGGATTGGCACTAGACTTAGACAGCACATGTGGCCAACAGGGCAAAATGGAAAGAAAGCAAGCAAGCATGGCCCCTCCTCTCATATCCTGTGCAAAGGTTGCAAAAAAAAAAAAAAAAGAACCAGCCAGCAACCCCCAAAAAAGTTGTTGGTTTTTGTTTGTTTTTTTGACAGCAGAAATAGGAATTTATGTAGAACTTTACCTTGCGGCAGAGAGATGAAAGAATATAAAACAAGTCTAACATTAAAATTATAGTATTGGCTCAAAAGCTACTCAGCAGTAAAAGAGAAAAGGCAAAGTAGTATAAAGAGTGGAAATGGACACCAGGGGCTGAGACCAGAATTATATTTGAAGTATTATGCAATTTATTTGCAATTACTCTGTATCAGCTTCTGTTTTCCATTAAGAAATTTCAGTGAGGAGCAATGGAAAGATACCTAAATTATGCAGCTCATAAATTTTTACTGTCCTTTGCTGAAGGCACAGTCAAGCTCATTTGGAAGAGATGAACCAGATTACTGGGCTCATACTGCCCATGGCTTGTAGACTGCCTTTCTACTCACGCTGTAAAGCAAAAGCCTCTAACTGGTGGTCCTTTGCCCATACAGCTTCCAGCATCTTTTATTGCACACGTTATGGCTTTAGGCAGCTGTATTTCATCAGCATCTGGCATGCCAGAGCTTCTCACATCTTCATCTCACATATATGTACACATATGTACATTTTAGAGAGAAGCAGTGTGCAGGTCACATTTTAAATATTGAAATATTATACATAAGGAGTACAAACCTCACTTAGAAAATAATGACCGACATTAAATTCATTCCTTCACTGCACCTTTTTAGAAAAAATTTCTTTGAAAGTCAATATGAAGATATTAACTGGTGATATTTGTAGTAAGAGAGCCAGTTTAGTATAGCGGTTAAAAGCACCAAGATAGAATCTATAGCACTTAGACTTATATACCGCTTCATAGTGCTTTTACAGCCCTCTCTAAGCAGTTTACAGAGTTAGTATATTGCCTTCAACAATCTGGGTCCTCATTTTACCCACCTCAGAAGGATGGAAGGCTGAGTCAACCTTGAGCGGGTGAGATTCGATCTGCTGAACTGCACCTAGCAGTCAGCTGAAGTAGCCTGCAGTACTGCATTCTAACCACTGCGCCACCTTGGCTCGATATATGCATCATGTGTGTAGCACACGTTTTTAAAAAGGTGGGAACTTTGATCACACAGTCATTGATCTTTCTGTTCATTGGATTTCTATCTGATTTTTGAAGAATAAACTTTCTAAAATAAAATAAACTATGCTCATTAGCAAGATAAGAAGGTAGTTTGAATACTGCTAAAACGTTGGCAGCTGTTTCATAGCCACCTATTAGCATAGATCGAAACAAATTGGCAGAATTCACATAAGACACTCAATCTTATTGCCCAGGTCCTATGACTACGTTTGTTCAACAGTGTTAAACATTGTTAATATTAATTCTGGTTACTTTTGCTTTTTGTGGCTTAGCATAATGTATGAACACTCATTGTTTCCCATCTTGATATATTGGAAGCCATATTCTCTGTTGCTGCTATGCTGGTTCTGTGACCTACATAATTTCATTTTATAACTCATTTTAAAACTGAAATCTATTACATTGCAAAGGAAAATGCCAGTCACCAATACAATCTTTATTCCCAATAATATTAATGGAGTTCACCTACATCCCAGATCTCCTTTTAGGAAAGAAAAATAATAGGAATTATAGTTCAGGACTTTGTTTGAAAGTCTGCCCACCAGCCTAAGACATGCAATTATTTCTACAGGCAACAACACTGGACTCAAGGCTATTGAAAATATTTAAATGACAAATTGTTAAAACCAATACTTGGTCTGTAAAGAAATTAGTCCTGCTATGAACAGAAGAAAACAGAAAAAGTCTTCCTAATATTAATATAAAAACCCAATGTTCATCACTGAGCTACTTCAAATCAATAACTAAGTAAAAACATGAATCCTTTCTGTTGGATTGACAACCAATTCTAGTAAAAGAATATATGATTTAAATGAATAACCTTGATCATTTCCAACACCTCAGCATTATTTGAAACATTGAACAATCAGATCAAAATTATATCAAAAGAAATTGCATTCATCTAAATATATGAGAATAGCTTTGCACAAAGACAAAGAGAGATTTCCTTTACAGAAATAGCCAGCACTTTGCTAACAGACTGATTCACAAAGTATATTAAACATGACAACCTATACAATGCTGACTTTTCTTGTCAACTCCAAATAGAGCACTTCTATTCATGTTTCAGTGTGGTTTCAGGCCTGGCTACAGCACAGAGACTGCTTTGGTCGCACTGTTAGATGATCTCTGGCGAGCCCGAGATAGGG
>JANHFM010008983.1:4847-16469 GCA_032468115.1 Grayia smithii
AGAAGCAAGACGGATACAAGCTTTACAAGACAAAAATGGTCAAACCACAAACTTGATTGAAGAAAAATTAAAAATAGCTCAAGATTTCTTTATATAATGCAGAAGAACAACAGGAAGGGAAAATTAAAATATATATATCTGACCAACACTTTGAAAAGGTCCCAGAAACATATAAAAACTTATTGAATGAAGAAATTACCCAGACAGAAATTGAAAGAGCTATTAAAAATAAAAAACCTGGTAAAACCCCAGGTCCAGATGGAATTTCTGGGGAAGTCTATAAAGGTGCTATGGAGGTATTGATAATACATATGGAAAATCTGTTCAACGAAATTTTAGAAACTGGGAAAATTCCAAATTCATGGACCGAAGCCTATAATCATTGATACCCAAAACGGATTCTGACCTTTCACAAATTCAAAATTATAGACCAATTTCATTACTCAATGTGGATTATAAGATATTTGCAATGGTGATGGCAACTAGGCTAAAAACCTTCCTGTCCCACTTCATTCATCAGGACCAAAATGGCTTCTTACCCGGCAGACATCTTAGAGATAATGTAAGAATAATAATGAATGTTTTAGAATATTATGAGAAGAATTCGGATAAACAGATGAGCCTCATTTTTTTGGACGCACAAAAAGCATTTGATAGGGTCAATTGGGATTATATGTTACAACAATTACAAGCAATGGATTTCGGCCCTAAATTTATTAGAGTAATTAGAGCAATGTACACATCGCAATTGGCTAGGCTACTGCTGAATAAAACAATCTCCGGAAAAATTCCTATACTTAAGGGAACTAGACAAGGATGTCCTCTATCACCTCTATTATTTATTTTAACTCTTGAACCACTCCTAAATGATTTGAGGCGAGATAGTGAAATCAAAGGATTGAAAATTAGAGGCGAAGAATTTAAGATACAAGCTTTTGCCGATGACCTAGTTTTTATAATAGAGGAACCCCTAATTTCAGGTCCTAAACTAATACAAAAAATTGAGAAATTCGGTGAAATTGCAGGCTTAAAAATTAACAAACAAAAGACCAAAATGTTAGCGAAAAATATACCAAACCATCAAAAAGAAATAATTCAGCAGAAGATGGGAATAGAGTATGCTAAGAAAATCAAATACTTAGGAATATGGCTCACCAATAGATGCTCCTCAATAAAAGAATTAAACTACTCCAAACTCTTAAGTGAAACAATAAAGGAAGTGGAAAGATGGAATAAAATTCCACTTTCATTACTAGGAAGAATAGCAGCTGTAAAAACTTATATATTACCAAAATGGATATTCCTTTTTCAAACGGCCCCTACGAAATTAGAAAACAAATTCTTTCCAAAATTAGACCAAACGATTAGGAAATTTATTTGGCAGGGGAAAAAAACCCCTATTAAGAAGAAAATGTTACAGGAACATAAACTTAGAGGAGGTTTTGGCTTACCGAATTGGGAGCTCTATTATCATGCATCTATATTAAATTGGCTTCAGGACTGGATAACGCTCTGAAGAAAACGTCTATTGGCAATCAAAGGTTTTGATCTTTTACAAGGATGGCATTCATTTTTATGGCCCAAAAGTAATAAAAAGTGTAACTATTTCGAAAATCATTACATAAGAGGAATCTTGATAAAGACATGGATAAAGATTAAAAATCAATTTTACACGCAAGCTCCCCGATGGTTAATCCCTATTGAAGCAGTAGCCTACCCGATTGTTCACAATTTCAAGAAAAATCTGACATATGGTGACCTGATGAATGAAGTGGGAACAATAAAAACTCAAACTGAATTACAACTGGAAGGCTGGAACTTGGACTGGTGGTCGTACTTACAAGCATGTACAAAATTCAATGCAGATAAACGGAATGCTGGGATAAATACCACAAACCAGGACATAGACAAGATACTAGTTGGGGTCCCGGCTAAATTTATTTCTAAAATATATAATCTACTACTGTCCAGACATATCGGTGAAGAGATTCTTAAAGACTCAATGATTGCATGGGGGAGAAACTTATCACGCACAGTTGAGTATAATGAATGGCAATCCATATGGGAAAAAACAATTAAAATGACGTTATCGACTAATTATAAAGAAAACTGTTATAAAATGCTTTATTAATGGCATCTCCCCCCGGCGAGGATAGCAAAGATGTATTCGAACTCTTCAGATAAATGTTGGAAGTGCAAAACCGCCAGGGGTACTTACTCCCACCAAAGGTGGACTTGCCAAGAAGTGAATAAATTTTGGTTGAAAATTAGAAAATGGATTATGCAGATAACAGGTTAAAACTTCCCCCTTAAGCCGGAGACATTTCTATTAGGAATCAAACCAAAAGAAATAAGAAACAAAGACTGGTACATTTTCACACACATAGTTACAGCAGCTAGATTGGTATTAGCGCAATATTGGAGAAACCCATGTATACCATCTGACCAAATGGTGTTAAACAAAATCTTTACCTGCGTCAAGTCAGATAGGTTGACTTACATTTTAAAAGACAAGGAAGACTCGGAATTTTATATACACTGGGATAAATTTTATAAGTGGTACAAAGCCAGATTAGTGTAAAACAAAATAAGTGTGTTATAATATACTATAGGACATAATTAAGGAACAACTATATGGATATGTTTATACTGTTACTTTTTAACAACTATTGTTATTTAACAACTTTTTTTTTTTAGTCAAATTTTGATATAATAGAATTTATTAAAATTGCTGGAATACTTCTAAATTATATATTGAAGGAGTCAGATTATCTCCTGGTCGTTTTCTCTCTGATGTGTCTTTTAGATAGTGTTTATGTTTTGTTTTGTTCTGTTGTATGTTTTCTTTTCTCTCTTTTGTATTTTATGTTTATTGTATTTTTAATGTAAATAATAATAAAGATTATATTTTATAAAAAATATACATATCTTAACATCCTAGTGGCTTAGGAACTATTGCTCAATTATAAATTTTATATATATTTTTAATGGCCAAATAACTTTTCTCAATGAAAAAAAATCTCAGTATTCAGGGAACAATAAAACACTTGTCAATGTTTGACCTCTTCATCACAAACTAATAAAACAGGGTGCTTAAAACAGCAGTGTTGTCAAGATGAAATTCAAACACCCAGGATACACATATCTAAGTTAAGAAAAAAGTAGTTTCCAGTTTTCAGAGAGAGGACTTCCATATTAGGTTTATAGAATCATTGCAATTTTACCACTATCATTCATTTTAATTATGCCTGACATTTTATCTATCATATAAACTCACTAGAAAAAAAAGAACATAAACTCACTGTATAAAAGAGGAAAGAACAAATGTAATAGAAGGACACAAACGTAATTATATCACAGTCTTCTGAACTTTAAACCCCAATCAAACTCCTACAATTACTGTTAGGAATACACAAATAGTTTAATTAGCCTATGAAAACTCACTAATGCAATCATAAATGTGAAGGTTTGATTTGAATACTTGATACTTGCTGTAGAATTAATATCTCCTGTAATATTATTTATGAATCCTTGTTATCCAAAGAAAGTGGTGGCTTCTTTTGAGGTTAAATCATTATTTATCAGAAAAAAATTCTCCATGAAAAGTATCAGTATGGTATAGAAGAGTATTCACAATTATAGAAAGCACATTCTATTCAGTTTAAAGTTTTACTTTTAAAAATGAGTTGTCTTTCAACTCTCCTAGAGTTGAAAATAGGGACACAAAGTGTCAGAATGGGAACAAAAACTGTTACTCTAAATTTTATAATCCATCAAAATTCCAATTCCAAGACTATTATTTTTTATTTTCATTATAATGGCACATTACTTTAAAACATATTTGAAATAAAAGACAAAACTATAAAAGATAAAGGTGTCTGTCATCTGCCACATCTTTTTAAGCCAAATGACTATCTGAATACATGCAATTGTTTATAACAATTAATAATGCATGCAATAGCTTTTACAGATTATGGATAAATAGTAGAGTAAATTGTTGTAAGAGTTATTTCCTAATTTGCTTAGGGTAGTGCTTTTAATTTCCATACCTTTAAAAGAATTAAATTTTAAGAAGTATGAAAAGTTATTCTTTTTCTACATGTTTGCAACTTACTGTAGCCGTATAGCTTCTGTACCTTTTTTTTTAATCAACCATGACTTTTTTCTTCTGTACTGTCTAATCTCAGCCAGTTACAGTTTCCATCAAAAAAAATTGTGATGCTGAATGAAACAATGGGCCAGTCATACTTGGTGATTTGTCACAGCTTAATAGAAATTTCAAAATATCACCGTTTCACCTGAGTTTCATCTATTACGGTACAACACATCCAGTGCTTTTGATTTGCCACATTGCACCAAATGATTCAGCCTCAGCCAAAACGGCGAGGCAAGGTTTTTTGTTCTGATAAATCTTATCTAATGATAATTTGCAGAAGATAGATTTGAGGAATAATCACACCTTGGCTAAATGTCATTGGTTATATTACTACCATTGTCTAAAGTTTACCTTTTGCTGTTTAAACTTTAATTTAACTTTAATGTAAATTTAATATAAATCTGTTATTTTAAGTTCTCGTCCACTATCCAGCCAAGTTTCTCAAGAACTGAACTCCATCCAGCTCACTTTTGTATTCAGTCCACATTTACCCATCTTCTATTTATTCTTGCCACTACTTTGTGTTTTCATATTCAAAAATAGACCATACCTAGTGTATTCCATTTACTTTAACTTAATTTTAAATTCACTTTACTTTAATTTTAGTTCATTACATTTGTATCCTATCACAATCTAACAACTCTTAGAAACCTTGTTTAGCATGTTTCCCCTGACACATTAAATTCTTCTATATAACAATGTAGGCAAAAGCATTCTATAAAAAACAACTTTTATTGCCAACACACTTACTTTCATTTCTTATAACAAATAATATTTTACCATCTAGTTTTCTACTGTCATTTACTTATATCATCTTTTTTCTTTTTCAAGTACAAAACCTTTCTTACAAAACAATTCAATGCATTTTAGAACTATTTTTCAATGTTAATTATATAATTTAAACAACCTTATATTCATTAACACTTTAGAAATTACATTTAAAATTGATATAACCTTTTTCATCCTATTTAGAAGTTAAATATTTCTAATCATTAAAGCATTAACTTCTAGTTTCGATTATATAAATACCAATGTAGTCAGCTATGATCCCAATTTTCTAGAGTGTATTATTCATATTTCATAATATAATAAAACAATTGATGGGGGGAATTATCTTCCTATATTTAGAAAATATTTACCAATATAAATTAGCTAATCTACTTCCTCCAGTGTAATTAATTTTCCTCAGACTTCCTCTAGATTCCATTAGTTTTAAGATCCATAATCCATATCCATCAATGCTGTAGTCATTCAATTTTTAGCTTACATGGGGTTATGTACATAAAAAGTGCATGCATATTTACTTCTGCAACTAATATAAGCTTTTACATTTATCAATAAATATATTAAATAAGAAAGGGAACAATACATATTTATATTATCTAATAGTATGGGGAATGATCTTGGGAGACAGGAAGAAGAGCCACAGACTGGACAACCAGGTCAAAAAGATATTTCTGACCAGAAGGAGAAAAGACATGAGAAACATTTCAAAAGAGACTCTACTAGTTTTAGACAATAAAAGGAAAGGAGGGGGAAGGATACTTTCAGACTTTTAAGATTTTGTTAATGTAGCCTTACAATAGAGTTAGATGTCCTGGTTCTGCTTTCTGTTTACCTCAAAGGGCTAACATCTCAATCCTTGTTCAATGTTGAACAATTCAATTCTTATTCTTTTTATTGAGATACATATTTTATTTCCATTATATACTACTAATAGTGTATTCATCAACTAACTTTGAGCTCCAAAGTTATGCAAAAGATGACATAATTCAAGCACACAGATATTATTATAACCTTTCTCTATATTAAGTGTAGAGTATACTGCCTTTTTAGAATTCATAGGTTCACTCAACAATATTCTGCAGAAGAGCAAAAATATGGCCTCTACATTCCTTATACAATATAGAGCCACATTGTCCTTCTTGTGTTTTGTCACATCTTTTACCCTTTCAGTCATAATTCCACAAAACACTTACCTAGGCACTTTTCATAAATCAATTACCCTATAGTTAATGTATTTATTGCTATTTTTCCTTTGTATACAGGAGCACTGATGATATATTTTTAATTACAGGCATATACTTAAAAAACAATGGGACAAAAATCATTTAAAAACATTTCATAAATATCTCATATCAGTACCATATTTTATCTCCAATTACATTTTATACATTTATAGGCCTACCATTTTCAATGTCTTTACATCATTTATTATTTTATCATTTTTATACATAGATTTTCTTTAATGACATTCTTCAGTATAACTCTTACATTCTCATATAAATGTCTAGTTTTATACCAAATAAAACTAACATGAGTTTCTGGTCCACATAAAATTATTCATGTTTACTAACTACTGTAATCACTTAATACATTTTAGTTACATTTAACTTTAAAATAATTCATTGAACCCACTGAAATTTATGCACACCTAACAAACTGGATTGAAGTCAAACCAGTAGTGGATTTCAATTTAGTTTGCTACCAGTTCACTCATGTGTCCGGGTGTGCTCACACTCATGTGCAAAGCTTCTGAGCATGCACAGAAGCATCCAAGCGGGTGGGCGGACCCTCCCACCACCACTGCCACTACCAGCTCAACCTATCCAGGGCAAACCAGTAGCAATCCACCACTGAGTCAAACGTACCATTTGTTTCCAAATGTGATACACCACTTTCAAATACATTTGACAATTTCATCTCACTATTTTCCCATTTCTTTTAATGTTATTATTCTTATGTTGTATCCACACAGGGGGGAAAAAAACCCCAAAGCAACGAGGGAACAGCAAAACTCCCAAACCAAATGAAAATTTTTTTGCTATCAAATGAATAGGGAAAATAAAAGGGGAATTCCAAACGATCCAAATACACTAAGGCCAGAACAGAAGAATGAAATAAGGAAAGAAATAAGGGAAACTATTCCTACTCACCCCAAAACACAGAAAAGAATTCAGCAGAGGAGAATTTCCAAAACACACCTGGTCACACTGAAGGACTGAGCGAAAGTGGATCTGAGCAGTAGAGACAGGACTTAAATTAATTTGACAGGCTCAGTCCTTTCAGCTGAAGAGAGAGCACCATCCATGCCTGGATGATGTCTCCAACCAAGACAGAGAATAGAGAATGCATTAGTGCCTTATATTTTTCAATAACTCCCCACTGGAACATTTCCTATTGTAGACCACTAGATTTATCAGAAATTATTATCATGGGGTTTTTTTTGAGGGGTGGGGTGTTGCAATTCAGAAACTTGTTAAGAACTCTTGATAAACCAGCACAAAATTACTTTATTCCCCAGTGGGCACCATTACTTCTTATTATTACCATGCATTGGTTATTATACCACACTTGGTTGTTGCGGAACTTATTTTAATTAAGGTTATAGCAGCATGTCTTTGACATAATTATTTCTAATGAAGAATAAGAAGTAATTCAGACTGTAAATCACAGGCAACTATGCAAACAAGTTGTCACCCATATTAATTCATATTATTTATTTCCTTATTTCCATTTGTATTATTTACCTTTGCTGATTTGACAAGCATAAGAAAAAATAATTCCCTCAACACTGTCAAACTAGTTACTTAGTCTGCATTATTATTAAACTTCTCACTGTTCCTATCACCCATCTCCTCCCACTTATGACTGTATGACTGTAACCTTGTTGCTGGTATCCTTAAGATTTATATTGACTGTTTCTTAATATGATTAGATTGCTTATTTGTTCCCTATGAGTATCATTAAGTGTTGTACCTTATGATTCATAACAAATGTATCTTTTCTTTTATGTACACCAAAAGCGTATGCACCAAGACAAATTCCTTGTGTGTCCAATCACACTTGACCAATAAATTATTCTATTCTATTCTATTCTATTTTAAAAAGTTATGGCTGCATATCCTATGACAAGAACTTGCTTGCTCTTAAAGGCCACAGAACGTTAACAAATAGATTTGGAAGAGATCATACAATCAACCAGACTAAAATCATGAGGAAGTATTGTCACTGATCATTCCAACATAGAACTAGGAGGGTTGTTTATTTATTTATTTAAAAGGATACAAGCAATAACAACATGCTATGTAAGAACAAAAACCAAGGAAAAATTGAAATGATCACAGTGGAAATTAAACCTACTGAACTGAATAAGTGACATTTAGGAGGACCAGAATTGATCTCTTCAGCTCAAATAATTATATATTATTGTCAGCCCTTCATGGTAAGCAAAAACAAGAAACAGATGTATGTAGAAGTTTTAGAACATACTTTAATTAGTTCAGATATTGTAACATAATTTTGAATGCCAAACATGCCTCTTTTTACAGATTCTGTCTAACACAATCAATACCAAGTTATTTTGAGTTTCTCAAAATTTAGATACCTCTCAGAGGTTTCTAGATGATGGTTTGAGGAAATTGTCATGGAATATCAAATTTAGTCATGCAAGCAAAAGACATCTGGCATAATTCTTCCCTGAGCTAGAAACATGGTTGTTTTTTTTTCATTACACCCAAGGCTTAGAAATTCTGAACCTTCTGTAAATTCTCCCAATTCTTGTGATCTATTTAAATTTAGGATGCTCTAAAAAAAGTCTACATTGCTAAACTATTGCTTTCATTGGCAGCAATTATTTATTGGAAAGTGCCATATATCTATTTAGCCAAGAAAAGGAGTCTGAAGTAAAAGACATAAGGTAAGACATCCACGAGGTAAAGGGTTTAACAGTTGCTTGTTTTTAAGTAGACCAGTTAAATTGGCACCCTTTTTTAGAAGTTGAATGGAGGCCTGATGTTCTCTGAAAAATCAAGGATGCATTTTCTATACAAATAGGCAAAGTCCAGAAAACACTGAATATTCTGAGTGCATGGCCCGTAAATATAGAATGAGTATTTGTAGAATCCATCTACAGAATCAATACACATCTTTTGTAGAGATCAAATGGTCAGTCACTCCAGAATTCAAAACCACTAAGAGATGGACTTTTTAATTCATAGTGGTACAAAGATTAATGAGGATTATAAAATATAAAAATGCAATTGCATTGCATTGCATGATGGTCAGTGGTTAAAGTTGCTGAGCTTGTTAACCAGAAAGCTGATAGTCTGGGTTCAAGATCTGAGTCATGTGCAATGGAATGAGTGCCTGTTACTTGCCCCAGCTCCTGCCACTTAGCAGTTGAAAATCATGTGAGTAAATACAAGGGTACTACTTTGTTGGAAAGATAACAGCATTCCATGTGCCTTTGGCATGCAATCAGGCTGGCCACATGAATATGGAAATGTCTTTGGACACTGCTGGCTTCCTCAGCTAAGAAATGGAGAAAAGCACCACTCCCTAGAGTTGGACATAACTGGACAGGAGATACTTTTTATCTTTAAAATGCAATTGCTTGTAATAGATATTCCCCTTCCCCACCCTCATCTCCCACAGAGTTCTTGGCAGTGTAAGTGGGGATTCCCAAATACAATGTTTTGTAATGGTCTTGGTATTTACTATCAAAATGATCTACATTACCACAGGTGTCATACTTTCCAGCCAATTATAAGAAGGAAGCTTACTGAGCAAGTACTCATTATGTATCTTAATACATCAGAATTAAAACACAATATAAAGTTTTCATCTTCATTATTTATTTCCTCTCTTCATTATTCCTATTTGGATGACTCCCTGCTGTTAGAAACAGAGAAAATTGATGGGGGGGAGGGGAGGTGAATAAAAGCCATGAAACTATATTTCTCTGTTTATGCCTCCTTGCCTCAGTTTCTCCAAACTGCAATCAATTACCGCATAATACTGCTTTGTGTTTTCAGGCATCACTGAGGTCATCAGAAACTTCTTACTAAAATTAATTGAGTACTTTGCCTTAGCCTTTGAATTTCACAGTTTTCAATTGCTCTTCTGGACAAATTGTTAAATGCAGTTCTAAATTTTAACATTAACTCTCATTATTCCATACCTTGTCCTTAAGTCAATTAGCAGATGTCTTCCTGAGAAGCTTCCAAATGTTATTTCATTCTGGACTTAAAAATGATTCATCTACTTTTGCCTAGTTAACAGATCACACATATCCCCAACTCAGTTACCGTCTTTATACTTTACAGATGTGGATCTGGAAAGATTATAATTCTTTCCTGCTTCTTCCATTTTTCCTATGAAAATGAGAAGTGCTAATTTGTCCCTTTTATTTTTGAATCCTTACATTTCTCTTCTTACCTTCCTTAACCCTTGCAGCTAACAGAAGAAGGAAATTATAAATAAACTGTTACAGGGTTGTTCTAATTTTTAACATTTTTTTTTACAACTAGATGATGATGGCTATGGTTGTTTCAGTGACTGGATTGCTTTGTAGCTGCTGTTGAACAGTTATTACCAACTGGCATTTAAATGCAGTCTTTTTCCACTTTTCAGATATAACCACCACACAGAAATGATGCTTTCTTTTGGCTATGCTCCACTGGATGTCTGCATCAAACTGTTACCTCAGGATCTAATCCCTGTCTTACTGACTTTTCTCTTGCTGGCCATCCACAGTCTTGGTGCTCTGCCAAATGAATCCTCAGCTACTGCTTCAAAGAGCTTTTCTTTGGAGCCTTTGAATGTTTCATCTTCCTTGAATCTAAAATATAATCTAATTATATGTCTTCCATCTTCTTCCAAAGTTCTTCCTAAAACTTCTGGAATGTCTCTCAACGTTCTTCAACCATTTTCCCTTTGCCCTTTCCACATCAAATCTCCATTCATCTTTGTGACAGCAACACTTACTACATAACACAATTCACATATAGCTTTAATATGCTATCCATCCATCTCCACTCCACCATTTTAATTTTCACAGAATCAGCCTTTTTGAAGCCTTCCTGCTCCATGCATGATCTTTTCAGATAGAAAAAGTGCTATCATTCATCTGTTCTGTCATAAACAGGATATGAGTTGTAAGAGTTAAATATAGTGGTTTAACTTATCAAATTAAAGAATCAGGTGTGACATAAAGATCTGACCCAATAGACATGTAATCAGGATATAAGATCAGTGAAAGGAATAGATTCAGTAAATTTATGTGAAAGAGAGTATGAGAAACTATGCTAAAAGATAAGAGAAATTGTGAAAACTGAAGGGGGAACAGATCAAAGTTGAAAAATTCGACAATCTATCATGGTAGGCAGGAAAAGAAATAAAATGAAAGAGCAATGTTTCAAGCTACAAAAACATACAAATGAATGCATGTATCAAGCATTAAAAGTCAATAAAACATATCTATATCTTAACAAACCAAAGAAAATAATAAAGAATGGATAAGGTAGAATACCACCTGTTCAGGTATCCATTCGGAGCCCAAATAAATGTTCTGTGCTAGTTTTACTGGAAAAGGTAAACTGGGAATATAGCAGGGGTAAAATCTAAATTTTGTTACTACCGGTTCTGTGGGCGTGGCTTGGTGGGCGTGGCAGGGGAAGGATACT
>JANHFM010008988.1:13814-27762 GCA_032468115.1 Grayia smithii
TCCCAGTCTACCAACAATCCTGTCCACTTCATCCAGAGAAACAGGATCAAACTCAACCCAGATGTCTTCAACAAGACTCCACACCGTCGGAGTCTATCCCTTTCTGAATCTGAGCGATTTTGTCATGCGGAAACTGAACAAAATCCTCAGCTCTGCCCTGTAAGAAGTCCTCCCTGGCTCCGTGATGGAGGAGGGAGCGGGTTGCTCGAAACAGGGCCGCTGGGCGGTTTTCTCCAGACGCAATGAGAGCGGAGATGTAACTACAGAATAGCTGTCCTTTGCATGGCCTTCCCTCTGCAATACATCTGACCTAACACTAATGTGCTTTAGGCACGTTTTAAACACTCACCTTTTAAAGTTATCTTCTGCCCATTAGCAATTTTTGATGGAATCTTTTATTTTTGATTTTTAAATCTTAAGATTCGAGAGACTTATAAACCTTCAAGATTCTTTGCAATAAGCAAGAGTATAAAAATACTTCTAATAAATAAACTATAAATAAATAAACCTTTCAACCCCAGTTGCTTGGAGACAACAATCTGAAAGGGTTACTGTGCTGCCATGCTGGGAAATGTTCATGAAGCATCGGCTTTGCCACTGTGGGAAACAGGATCTGGCAAAGTTCGTCTTGCATTCACTGAGAGGGATAGGTCAAGCAAACATACTGATATAGACCTATCATTTTACTGTTAATCTTTTACCATCAAGATTCTCTACTTAAGCTTAAGTGTATTGTGTGAATGTATCCATTAAGTTATATAGAAAAAGGATGCATTCATCCATTTCTTGGTTTGCCCTGTTTGGTAACCACAAACTACCAACAATCCAGACCATCTGGCTTCATCTACAAGCTAATGGGTTAAAAAAAACCAAAAAACCCCCCAGGATAACAGCAGTGCAAATGCAACTCAAAACCTTTAACTGGCCTAGTTAATCAAGTCTGATATGTAATGTTTACTGATGCACATCCCAATCTGGATCCTCTGTTTGAAGTATTAGCAGAAAGCAGTTCGGTCTGCTGAATTGTAGGGTGGATTAGGTCAGATTCAATTCATAGAGTTTTAGATTTAGATATAAGATTGTCCCACCTTACGCAAGACAAAATCCACAAGGCAAGATGTTTCTGTAGTCATGTTATTAAGCCACATGTGGCCAAACCATACCACCTACTCTACCAGAGAAGTACCTACTACCTCAAAAAGGAGGCAGTGTCACTGTCAACCAGTTCTCACCATTACAACAATTTCTCCCAACGTCTAGTCAAAATCTATTATCTGACTTCTATTTATTGCTTATAAGTAATAGCCTTAATCATTGAGGATCGATGGAAATTAGCCTTGAAGGCCATCTGCTGAGAGACTAGTGGGCTTCTTTGTGCCATTGATAGGCTGCTGTGAAAACCGACTGCTGGACTAGATGACAAAGGGTCCAATCCAGTGAGGCACTGCTTGTATTATTACACTCTTAATCCTGATCTCCACAATTACAAAAAATGCATTTTGACCCAGTGATGTAGTGCCAGATGAACCAATCACCAAGTGAGATAAGGAGCAGCCAACGTGGCCAATATCACAATGACGTTTTCAGCTGATTGTACTTTGCACCTCAAACATTTTAGGAAAAGAGACGAAACAAAGACAAAATTCACACAGATATATTGTAGTGGCCAGATGGAGAAAGAATCAATAGGGATAAAAGAGTGGAGAGTCTGTTTTACCCTTAAAAAAAAAACCAAAAAAAAAACCTAGAACAAAACAAATCTGAGCTGCCACAACTGGAAAATCTTCATTTTATGGGGTCACTTTAGCCTTCTCTCTCTGCCAGAGGCTCAAAGACAGGACTAATTCCTTCTAAATGGAGATTACGAAGGAAAAAAAAGAGATGAGTCATTCAGCAACTTATCTTGCATATTTTAGTGGGGGTTGCTCTCAGTCTTAACTCAGAACAAACGGGCTACTATGTTTGGATGAAATTCAAGGGTATCTGCAGTAAAGATGTTTTTAAAAAATCATCAGAAGCAAAGGCCCATTCTATACAAGCAAAGCACCATCTTGACTTTTTTTGACCCTCTCTGCAGACACCCCTGCTGACATCTTCGGTCTTTGACTTGTTAAGTGCGATGTGAATGTGGCTTCTTGTTTCATTTTCTGGGGTAGTCCTTCAGATACTTGAAAACAGCGGATGTGGCCCCTGCTGTTGTTTAATCTTCAGCTCTCCAGGCTAAACATAACCTACTCTGAGTATTTCGTTTCTGTTCGTTGAGCATTTCTTTTGACACAGATACATTTAGTTAGAGGAAATGTTTTTTTAAAGGAAATTTCCCAAGATGTGATAGACAGATAGCAATCCCGTTTTGCCAGTTTTTGTACAGATTTCTCATGTCTAAGCCCTATTGCCATAACGTTCCTTCTTTAACCAAGTTGTAAGAAGAAATAAAATGCCTTTGGCATCTCTTGCTTGCAGTTTAAAAACCACCATAATATTTTATTCACATTGTGAAAGCCTAAAACATGCCGGGATGAATTTTAGCACTACAAAGGCCTACATTTACGGAGCAAAGATTTAGTGAGAAATTACTGTTTCAGCAATAACGGGAAATAATGAGCTGAATGTGCAGATATACAATAAGGTTATTTCAGAGGAAGCAACAATTGTATATGCAGAATTCCAAGTGAAGGCATGGCTAATTACACGTTCACTACTCAAACTGAATTTTGTATTTCAAAACCAAATTTCTTCTAGAAAGAGAATGGTTTTGACTTCCTGATTAGATCTTGTTAAGAGAACTTTGATATTTCCAAAGATATATAGCATCATTTTGAAGTGTTTTGGCTTCCCACAAAAATTCTCACTGGTGTTGTCTCAAATCATATTATACAGTGTTTTCTCTGCCGGGCTGTGGTAAAAAAAATCTGGATTCCCAGGAGACATCGTAGTTTAGATAGTTTGTGTGGGAGAAAGAAGGTGAAGGTGAAGACAGCTCCTCCATAATAGTTCCCAGATTATTTTATTTATAACCCTTTATTATTTTCATAAATAACTCAAGGTGGCGAATATATCTAACATGTCTTCCTCCTATTTTCCTCACAACAACAAACCTTTGGGCTGAGATAGGGTGATGGGCCTAAATTCACCCAGCCAGTTTTCATGCCTCAAGTGGAACTAGAACTCATAGTCTCCTGGTTTCTAGCCTGAAGGCTAAACCACTAGACCAAGTTAGCTCTATGTTTTATGGTGCAAGTAATCTGCACTTTCTGTCTTTAGGTGAGGAACAAAAAAGGAAACAGCTCTGAGAATCTCGACATGTCTTTCTTGGTTTTTGGAGCCTGACAGTGGCCCTGAGAAATAGCAACAAGCCTTTACCTCTTTCCCCACCCTTCTTCTCAATTTTGCCATGTTCATTTCATCAGCATCGAAAAAAGAAACCAAAATGCCAATGAATGGGGGTATGTGGCAGAGCCATTCCTCTCTCAACATGGGAGAACAACAGCAGGCTGCCAGGAAAAGGGATGAAGGACATTTCCCCAGCAGTGAGAACTGACCTCTCTCTAGCTCCAGAGGAAACACTGTGACACTTTGCAAACATATCTTCTGGAGCAAGACCTGAATTGAAAATTAATTGACTATGCTGCAAAAGTGTTTACAGATCAGAAGGTGATTCATGGCCTTCCAGACCACTCTTACGTGGCTGATTTGTGCAATCAAGGAGATTGGGGGAAGTAATCGTGGGGGGAGCATGTTGAAGGATATTGTACAACTCTGTGAAACCACCTATAGAACTTTGTCTCTGATATTGTATGGGTCTATATATGAATAAATTCTTTTTTTTTCCTAATTAAGTTTTTTTTTCTCTCATACACATCTTTATATATGAATAAATTCTATTTGTCTCCCATCTGTAAGGAAACCGAAATGGTGACGTCTATCTCCCTTTCTGTGGGTAATCCTAATAAAATTAAAATGCCCTGTTAATGGACCGTCATCATGATTAAATAATTTCAGTCTTCTTAAAAAATAAAATAAAAATCCTTCCCTTGAATTAAATCACATAGAACCACATTCTGAATTGAGGAAGCACATGCTCATCAGTGGTAAAATCTGGCTGGATCTATCCGGCTCACACAAACTGGTAGCGCCGGTGGTGGGAAGCTCCACCACCCACCGGGACATCATTACGTCCTGTTTTTGACCCTGTGTGCATGGGAACACGTGCTCCCATTCCCGAACCAGTAGCGAAGGTAAGTGGATTTCACCACTGATGCTCATTTAGGGTTGGACTACTAGAAGACTTTCAAGATCCCTTTCGACCCTATGATTCTAAGATTCTATGGTCCCATAGTCAGTCATTGGTGCATCCAGATGAAAAGATTCAGGAAACTGTGATGAAAAGACAGGAAGTCATTGCCACTGAGAATAATTGGAAGGCTATGTAGAGAACAGTTAGTTTAAGAGAAATTTCCTATATTCCGCAGCTGTCTATTATTTATATCTAAAACAATTCAAATTATGCACAATTCCCACACCAAATTCCTAACCTGATGTTTCTAAGATGGACCGTTTTCCTTTTATCAAAATGCAATCAGAACCTTACCAAAGTCAGAGTCCGTTTGATGAAGTTCAAGCCTTTCATCTGAATCTGAAAGAGGAGTAAATGCACAAACTGACTGACCACAGGACAAATTCATGGCCCAAATTTGAAGAAGCAGAGCACTGGGATTATTGCAAGATGGTCTGCATGATTCACTGTCATCAAAAAGCAACGAGGAGAAATTGTGCCTGAACTTGGGAGACAGCAGGGTGGCAGTGTTCCACATAGCAATCTGCTGCAACCACCACAAGGAACAAAATGTGATGTGTTAATGGACTCAAAGGACCTGACTGTAAACAATGAATCTACATATTCTGAATGAATTGTGTTGTTATCAGAGTATTCCTGGGTTTTCTTTTAGTGTCTTGAATGGTCTGTTTCCATCAGTACAGCAAACCTACCTGTAAACATAAATCCTCCTAGCTAATAGAACAATTGACCAGTGGAACGGCTTGCCTTCAGAAGTTGTGAGTGCTCCATCACTGGAGATTTTTAAGAAGAAATTGGACAACATTGGTCTGAAATGGTATCGGCCAGGGTCTCTAGCTTGAGCAGGGGCTTGGACTAGAACAGTGTTTCTCAACCTTGGCCACTGGAAGATGTGTGGACTTCAACTCCCAGAATTCCCCAGCCAGAGCTTGAGAAGGTTGAGAAGGTTGAGAAGGTTGAGAAACACTGGACTAGAAGAAATCCAAGGTCTCTTCCAACTCCGTTGTTCTGTTATTCCTGAAAGCTCCTGTGTTGGATGGTTCATCGAGGTGCTCTTGTGTTGGAGGCCTATAAGTGTATATTTCAATACACACAGATGTAGACAATATAACCACCGGTTCTGTGGGACACTACAAATGAGGGCTGGTTGCCAAGTGTCCAAAATGCAGCCACATGACTGGGGAATGGCAGCTTCACTCCAAACTCCTAATCTAACCTTTATCAGTGGATTTTCCACTTACTGTTTAGAGGCTAAGTTAGGAGTGAAGAGCAAGAAACCTCTGGATAAAGACCCACAGCTTTTCCCTTTCTCCTCCTCCTCCTCCGTATTCACCATCTGACCATAGCATTCCTACCTAAAACTACAACTGTAAAAAAGCTTTGACACAAATGGAATTACAGGTAGCCCTTGACTTATGACTGATCACTTACTCACCCATTCAGAGTTACAACACCGCCCCACCCCAAAGTATTTATGAATCAGTTCTGAAGTTCCGATGGCAGCTAGTCATGTGGCAGCCTTTTGGGCACTTGACAACCAGTCCACATTTACTACAGTCACGTAACACAATTTATGATGTTTTGGGCAAAAGTCAGTGTTTACTTCCAGTTTTTAGCCAAAACATCCAATAGTGAACAATGAATTTGCTTAACAACCGTGGCATTCGTTAATGACTGTGGATTCACTTAATAATCATGTTGATTCGCTTAATGATTGCCGTAAAAAAAAGTGGCAAAATCGGGTCGATCACATGAAGACCTGCTTTACAACCATCGTGACTTAACAATTGTAATGGACAGGCTCCACTAAGGTTGTAAGTTGAGGACTACCTTTATCCTTCATCCAGTGCCAGGATATAGCCATTTTTCACATCACAGACACAAAGATTTAACATTCCAAAAATATCCCGATTATTTTATTGCTTGAAACTTTTTTTAAATCAGAGGAACCCCCTCAGGAGGCCGATGAGGGCAAACTGAAGGAAAAAGGAAGGGCCTCTCAGGGACTGAGCCCAGTTGCACAAGTTCCCCTTACAGCAGTTAGTGACCAAGCTGTAGGTGACACCCATGTAGGCAATAGGTTGCTCTTTGCCACAGTTAATGGAGCGGGTACACCCCTTGTTCAGGATGTCTGAAACCCCCAAGGCAACCCCTTCGCCCACAAAGCAGTCTTCATCTTCAGCGCAGCTCATCCTGAGGCCAGGACATATTGTTGAGGAAGTAATTTCACAAAAGATGCAGTCCTTGGAGACAGTGGAAGGCAACAAGCAAACCAAGATGCATATCAGGCTAAATTGCAAAGAACACTTCATCGCAGCTCAGGGGAGATGGCACTTCTGCAGGGTGGACTTTTTATCGCTTAAGAGTGGTACTGAAAGGTACCAGCTGATTTTCTTTTTGTAATGCTGGCGTCCTCACCAGCTTGCTAAAGGTTGTGGCTTCAGAGACTTCAGAAATAGATAAACTTTTCCAGCTTTCAATCCAAATATCCAAAGGAAAAATATTCGGTTGATGGTATTATGTTTCTGTTTTGCTTTTTACAACTTCTCTTCACATGGCTTCAACAGGAGACTACAGTAACTCATCTCTAATATTCTGAATCTCAGTTGCTTATATCTGGGAAGTCTTCCCAGCATATAATGGCATCTAATCAACAGAAGATATTTGGCTTTAGAAATAATAAACCAGGATGCCTTGATCTGCACTACCACAAAGAGTAGTATTTGTTTTTGTTTCTTAGGAGAAAACTAGACTTATGCATTCTCTGGTTCCAGAAATTCAAGTAAGTTTCCACTTCACTCCTTGGCTAATCTCCAATAGTGATTTATAAAACCCACCAAATACAGAAGAAAAATTTTGGCTGATCTATAGGAACTTCCCAGACACTTAATGTCAACTGGTCTTTCTTGAGGTTGACTTTTTATTTAAGGCTACAGAACTGGATCCCAGCTTTTGGCTCTGTGCTCCTCTCACTACCGTATTACACAGTCTTCAGCCTTGTTACTCTAACTTGCTGAAAAAGTAGAATGAATCTCCGGCAACAGCCTCCTAGAATCTGATAGCTGCTTAAGCAATGACATCACAATAGATGTCAAAAGCTACAGTATTTGGAGATCTGGGTATAAGGCCACCTGGTGACGTCACAGAGGAGTGATGTCAAATTATGTGATATCATATAAGGAAGGAGAGCACGAAGTATACTAGCATTCTCATAGGCAAAAGATTGGATGAAGTTTTCTGGTGGTGGAGGTTGAAAAGGAGAGTGAACAATTTCTGGATTCTTAGAAATGGTAGAGATCTCAAGAAGAAGAATATGGAGCAGAAATTGGGAAGTGAAGCTGGGTTTCCTGAAACTGAAGAAATGACTGACCACAGGGTTACCTGGACTAAACTTGTAATGGATTTCAATAGGTTATGATCCATTTAGCACAAAGTTCTCTCCAGTTTTGCTACCCATATTCATTCATCAAACACGAATGAAGGCAAATATACATATCCCAGAATAACGATACACGATCAAATTTGGATCAGTCACCAGCACCAGATTACAAACTTCTGATTCAGTGATGGGTTGCTCCAGGGGTGGGTTCTACTTACCTCTCCTACCGGTTCTAAAGGTGCACGTGCTTCGCATGTGGTCGGGGCGCACGGAGCGTGCATCCGGCATGCGCGCTTCACACATGCGCATGCCGGATGGGTGCTCCTGCGCATGCGCAGAAGCTTTTTTGGGGCAAAAGTCAAAAAAAGTTTTCTGCGCATGTGCGCAAGTGCGCTCTGTGTGCTCCACGACCGGGCCAATAAGTACGGGTGCGCGGGGGGGCTGCGGTCTGGGACACATAGAACCGGTTCGGTGACGTCACCGCTACTGGATCGCGCGAACTGGACCGAACGGGGGGCAACCCACCACTGGGTTGCTCCCGGTTCTATCCGGTTCTTTAGAACCAGTAGTAAAAATAGCGGGAAGCTCCGCCCACCCTGCTGGACATCATAATTGATTATCTGCACATGCGCAGAAGCCAGCACATGCGCTTCCATTGCAAATCAGTAATAAAAGTAAGTAGAACCCACCCTTGTTCTGATTGCAAGAACACAAATGAGTGGTCAAGTGAGACCCGAACTCATTAATAGCCTCACATTGCAATGAATAAGGACACTCATTTAATTTTGCAGCTCTAAGATCGGTGGCCATGTAAGTACCAAGATAGCCAGGGAAAAGCTACCTTTGAAGCCTGGGAATTGGGGCCCTTGTCAGTTAAAAGAAGTGCTGATTTACCACCAGCTTATCAAGTACTTAGGATCCGAGGGCCTGGCAGCACAAAGAAACGACAGTTAACACACCATCAACACACCCATCAGCCAATAGGAAGGCACCACATAAACATAACTCACAAAACAACCCAAAGCACCTACTCCCGTAGAGAGAAGTTTCCTGAAGTTGGGCTCCAGCATGCGTCTGAAAACCAGAAGCATAAATCTCCGGTCCTGGTGACTGACCCAGATTCGATCTCGCATCACTCATCAACCATCTAATTTCTGCTTCAGACAACTGAAAAGCGAATCAGGATAGGTCTCACCAGTTGCATCAAAACCAGTCAAACGTTTCTTCCTCCAGGACTTGTATGACTCCCCAGTGAGGGAGGCCTTTGATTAAAACAGCAGAGCTTTAAGCTCACATATGGGTTCTCATTCCCTCCATCCCACCCTTTTTTTTTTTGGCATACCCGGAGGCACCTAATGTGTGTAAGGCAGGCTGAAATGGAAGGCAGGCAGCGTTTTCTCAAATACCGTGCTGTCAAAAGCATAACTTCCTGTATTTCTAACCCATTACGCATCTCATTAAAGGCAGAGAGATTCTGCCTTTTGGGAAAGTGACAAAATAATCTGTCAGTCAACTTGGCAGACTTCACTGTGAGTAGTTATGGAGAACAGGCAGATCAGTAGCAGAGCTTCCAGCGTGGAAACAGAATGAGAGACAATCACTCCTCTGGGTATGTGTGCGTGCGCACACAACAGTTCATACCTAATTCAAGGTTTTGGAGGCTCCCGAACAAGACATGCTCAGTGGAAGAGACAAAACCAAAAGTCAAATCAAACCATCCCCTTGGGTAGAGCTGACCCATCTCTTATAGCAAAAGAACATTGGAACTGTGGAAGAAGAGGTATGGTAGAGCCTGTTTGCCCATTTTTGAATGTACTATTATTTATTAAAAGTCCCTTTTCCACTAGCAAGCAACTGTATTAGTGTTTTTTTTAAATCCTGGTAACCTTAATTTTGGAAACTGAAGTCTGTACATCTTGAAATTGCCAAGGTTCAACAATCTAGATCAAGGGTCAGCAAAGTGCGGCTCTAGAGCCGTATGCGGCTCTTTGGGCCCTCTCCTGGGGCTCCCTGTTGGATGATCCCACCACTGGGTGGCCCCGCCCGTCCCTGTCACACACACACACACACACACACGCACGAGGTAGAGAGAGAGGGGTAGAGAGATGAGAGACAGAGGTGAGAAAGAGGGGAAAAAGAAAAAGAGAGATGAGAGGGAGGGAGGGAGATGAGAAAGAGGGAGAGGGAGAAAGATGAGAGAAAGAGGGAAAGGGAGAAAGATGAGAAAGAGGGAGAGAGAAGGAGAAATGAGAGAGGGAGGGAGAAAGATGAGAGAGGGAGAAAGATGAGGGAGGGAGATAGGAAGAGAGAGAGGGAGAAAGAGAGGAGAAAGAGGGAGGGAGAAAGATGAGAGGGAGGAAGAAAAAGAGGGAGGGGGAGAGACCTGTTTAAAAGAAAATACCTGGAGCCAAAACCTGGGTAGGCGTGGCTGGGGGGGGTGTCATGTGACTGGGTGGGAGTGAGTAATTCAAGTTGGCCATGCCCACCCAGGTTTTGTGGCTCCCGGTGTTTTGTTTTCTGTGGGAAACGGGTCCAAGTGACTCTTTGAGTGTTTAAGATTACAAACCCCTGGTATAGGATCTCCACTTGAGCAGGGGGTTGGATAGAAGACCTCCAGGGTCTCTTCCAGCTCTATTCTGATTGATATTTTTCTTCCTAGGGCTGAGACAGAGTGACTGGCCCAAGTTTGCCCATCTGGCTGGGTGCCTAAGGCTGATCTCCCAGTTTCTACCCTGATACCTTGACCATTACTGTACTACCAAAGTATAGTTTCAGCTTGTGTGGAGATACTAGAGCAGATTTTTATTTAAAAATGTAAATGAAAGTGCCTGTTTTCAGGATGCAGAAGAAAAGAAAAGAGCAGGTCTGGAGCAAATAATAAAAGACAGAAAGTTATGCTGCATGTCTTTTTGGCAAATTAAAAATTGACAAATCACCTCATTCCACTAGAAATCTGATAGTCAAATGTAATATTGCAGCATTATTAATAACAATGCATATTAGAAAAGTAGGGTTAAACCAATATAATATTTTGTGCTGGGAGAAGAGAATCCAGGAAATTACAGGCTAGATAATTTAATCTTTGTTCCATGTAAATTTGTAGAAAGTGGTATTAAAAAGTAGGTTATCAGCCAGGCTTTTTGAAGAAGCAAGCTATTCATTCATTCATTCATTCATTCATTCATTCATTCATTCATTCATTCATTCATTCAATATTGCAGCCCTTAAACACACAAATCTAGTTCCCAATAATAAGAAAACCAAAAATAATAGAAACAATAGCAGAATTAATAAGCTTGTCTTATTCAAGGTGAGCCCTGACTCGGAAACATTTTAGAGTTTGAATAGTATCAATAAATAAATATATAACAGAGAGATCCTAACATAATATTTTTATTTATTTATTTATTTATTTATTTATTTATTTATTTATTTTGTTTGTTTGTTTGTTTGTTTGTTTGACTTGTAAACTGCTCATCTCACCTAGAGATGACTATTCTCACTGTATATAGACACCAATGGAATATAAACTGGCAGCAAATGACCAAAATAACTCCTGAAATAGTACTGAATGCGTAAATTAAAGTATCATCATTGTGAAAAGATGCCTACTTTTTTTTAGCTTATTTATTAATAATAAATTCAAATTAGTTCAACTGAGCTTGTTAGTGAAGTGATAAATCAAAATTAAGTTGTAGCATGGACTTAATACAGCATATAGTTATTGTAGGGAAAATTAATGTTCCTTAAATACATGGATTTAACTAGATTACATGGCTTTAAAGAGAATTTGTCCAATTTATCGGCGATAAAGCCACAATTTTAATCATGATGGCTATATCATCATCATCATCATCTCTGAGGGGACTTTTTTTGCTTGTCATTCAGAGCAGTATATTATGAAGCAATATGTGATGAGGCCTTCTCAGTCAGTAGGCCCTAATTATAACACTTTTTACCTACAGCCTAAACCAGGGGTGGGCTGCTGGGGCTTGCAGGGGTTTGGGAGAACCTTTAGCTAAGATTCTGGGCAGTTCAGAGAACCCCTAAATCCAGTTCTGGCTGGTCCCGCCCACCACAGCCCGCCCCACCCACGAGTCCCCACACACTCCATTTTAGATTCACGTAAGTGCAGGGCCCATGCAGAGGCTCAGGGAGGGCAAAAAAAGGGCCTACTGGAAGTTCGGGAAGACCAAAACGGGCCTGTTTCCAGAGGGCCTCCGGAGCCTGGGGAGGCCATTTTTCCTTCTCGGAGGCTCAAGGAAAGCTTCTGGAGCCTGGGGAGGGCAAACACCTCCTGCACACCGTGGTGCAGGAGGCTGACTAGGCCACACCCAGCCATGCCCACCAGACAACCAGGCAGAGAACCCTTTGCTAAAATTTTTGAAGCCCACCCCTAGCCTAAACTGTCAAACTAATTGTCAAATAAATATGCATTTAGCTATTCATTCGATCTTTGGGGTCTTAGCAATTTTTTTCCTCAGATATTTTACTGTATAATTTATTTCATCCCACTCAATTTTTTTGCTAGAAAGCAGGTTAATTTCAATAATGAATAAATGAATGCTATCTTTGAGCATTAGTCACTGGAGGTTTTTTTTTTCTTATTTAGATGTTATACATTTTGTTCATTCGAAATATAAATATACGAGCTAATTGGGCAATGCAGAAATGTCAGAAACAAATAATAGAAGAGAGATACTAGCTTCCTAGTGTATTATTATTATGATGGTACTTCCTTTATGATAAGCTACAGTATGCTGGATTTGCATTAATTTGTTAGATGTTCTTTTTCCATTCAGCAATCATACATTAAAAAGCAATGCTTTCTGTTTAAAAAAACAGATTTTTCATTTATTCTTAAGCTAATAGGTTCAGAGATATTTGATTATAAGTCAGGTGTGTCAGAAAAAAAAGTATGTTTCTTTTGCTTCTCAACTTACTACATTTTAGAACATAAATTGGTCATCAGTCAATGCATATATTCAGGTTGGGATGACAGAAAATTTATATTGAATTGCCAGAGATCCATAACTTCCCTGGGTCACATTTTTCATGCTGTCTACCAAATCCCACAAGCTTGTTTTTGTTTATCGCTCACACCAGCCTGTGAACCATGGCACATGTTCTTATTGAACCAGTCATTTATTACACTTGTCATAAATTAAAGTTTCTGCAAACTTGCTAGGACTTCCAGTAATATTTAATTTGTCCATAGGGATACCTGAATTGAAGTCAAAAGTGTGCTAATTTGGGAGGCGTTGGGTGAATTTATATAATTTTCAATATCACTTTTTTCAGTCCTTTTAAGTATTCTAAATCTTTAGAGCTTTTGTAAGCACTAAAGAAAAAAAATAAAATTGTGTTTTTTAAAAACATAATTATTTCCATTAGAACAGGGGTGTCAAACTTGATTTTATTGAGGGCCACATCAGGGTTGTATCAGGGGCCCTTTTGGTGGCCCGAGGGCTCTGCCAGAGAAAATGGCAGAGGCTCCTGAGCTCTGTTTCTGGCTGCAGTGGCCTCCTGCAACTCTCTGCCAGTGAAAACGGAGCTCAGGAGGGCTGTACATGGCCCCTCAGGAGCGCTGTTTCTGGCTGTGACGGCCTCTTACAAACCTCTGCCAGTGAAAATGGAGCCTGGGAGGGCTGTTTACAGCCCCATGAGCTCCATTTTCATTGGCAGAGAGATCACGGGCCAGTCCTTCACTGTTTCTAGGGCAGCCCTGTGGGCCAGATTAAGTACCCCGCGGGCCGAATCCTTCCCCCAGGTCTTGAGTTGATACCCTTGCCTTAGAACATTATATCATTAAGAAGAATTCTACTAGACCCATAGACCCATCCAGTTCAGCTTTTTATGTTGCACAGTTCCAACAAGATACATTTCTGAATCCAATCATTGTCCCTTGTCAGCAATCAAACCATAAGCAGCATCAAAATTTGTAGCCATTGATAACCTGATTCTCCATTACCCTGACCATGTCTATTTCATTTTAAAATTATCCAAAATTGGCTACTATTACGCAAAATTGACACAAATGCAAATTGCCAATATTATCCCAAAGGTGCTTTTTTCAAGAGGCAACTGGACTTTCTGGACTTTCATTGAGAAGTTGGAGCTGTGCTTTAAGCAGGATGTTTTCTGCCCTGTGTCCCTTCACTATTGAACACAGGAACAGGAGGTGATAGATAGATAGATAGATAGATAGATAGATAGATAGATAGATAGATAGATAGATAGATAGATATCATCTATATCACTATCTATCTATC
>JANHFM010008988.1:36424-48002 GCA_032468115.1 Grayia smithii
ATGGCAGGCAACTGGAATTAAGTGTTTCCACTTAGCAGTGCATTAGCTAATTGCGACACCGAGGCTCTAAACCCAAACTTTGTGGAAAACACCTCACAGCAGGAAATATATTATTGATACACACAGCTAATCAAGGAGAATTCCTGTACGCCCCAACTCTATGCAGGGAAGAAATCACAGAAGTTCTTAACAGCCACCCAACAGAGAGCAATGTGAAGCTCTCTGACTTACACACCTGTGTCTTTGCGCCGTGCTGAGCTCACCACACCGTAAGCTCCGGTGCCAATTGTTTCAATGACTTCATACTCGTCTCCCACTTCGAAAGTGACGTCAAAGGACCGGGCCTTCAAAATGGCTAAGTTTTTCGCTGCCACCGTGGCCTGATGGGTGGACTCCTGCTTGGGTTGACTTTGAGCTGCTTCCTCACCCTCGTCTTCCACTGGTGGTTCAGCCATGATCTGACACATACACACACACACACACAGAGAGAGAGAGAGAGAGAAACACACCAAGAGAAATCTGAATTATGAAATCATGCTACCCAGGCCAAATGTTCCAAGAACTTACTGTCCAATGCCCAGCTTCCTATTCTCATCTTTGTTACAGGAAATGTGGACACAAAAGGCAAGCCTTAAAACACTGTGTGACACCCAAGCTGCTTAAGGTAACCCAAGATAGCAATAGAATTTAGCAGATGATGAACAATGAATGGATTTAGGGCCAACTAGAGATATGAAGATAGAGATATAGAGATTTAGGGCCAAATAGATACCAACTACAAGAGACGCAGTGGATCAGCGGCTAAGACGCTGAGCTTGTCGATCGAAAGGTCAGCAGTTCAGTGGTTCAAATCCATAGTGCCGCATAACAGGGTGAGCTCCCGTTACTTGTCCCAGCTTCTGCCAACCTAGCAGTTAGAAAGCAGGTAAAAAATGCAAGTAGAAAAATAGGGGCCATCTTTGGTGGGAAGGTAACAGCCTTCCTTGCGCCTTTGGCATTTAGTCATGCTGGCCACATGACCACGGAGACGTCTTCGGACAGCACTGGCTCTTTGGCTTTGAAACGGAGATGAGCACTGCCCCCTAGAGTAGGGAACGTCTAGCACATATGTGCAAGGGGAACCTTTACCTTTACACTCCTTAGAGCTTATTCCGAAGTAAGAGGTTTGCTCCAACTGCAACTTTGGGGTTTGTAGCTGATAAAAGTCTAAAGGCCTTTATCTGCTCTTATACTATATTCCACTAACTTTATTTTACCATGCTGTTGGATGGACTGCCCAGGCCATGCAGATTTTGTATTCTTTACAATTTAATCTGAGAGTGGGAAATCCAATGCACCTTGAATTACCTTGGAATACATTGCCTTAAGGAACTATGTTTGCTCACCTCCTGGTTGCTGCACATGTATAAAGGGCACACCAGTAGGAAATCCTGGGGCCTGCAGTCCCAATACATCTGGAAGGTGCCAGCCAGATGATAGAAGGCAGTGGAGCTGCCAATTTGCTTTTGGTAAAACAAGCAGGAATGCCCTGTTCTCTATCTTTAGTTCAACATCTTCATCATTACATCGAACTTGATCTTTTAAAAAAAAGCATCCATCATACAGAAATCACTTCTACCAAACTTTGGCTTTTTCAAGTCTATCTCTTTTTCTGCCTCTAAGGAAACAGGTGGTCTGATTTCCTGGATTCTGATTCCAAGGGGGTTGATTATTTGGAAGAAAGAAAAAAAATCCCCTTCTGAGAATTCCTGATGAACATGATGGAAATGCCAAGTTCCTCTCAATGACAAGAGACTTCACATTTTCTGGAACAGAAGGAAGAAGTGTTGTAGGCAAGAAAATAAAAGTTGATCATAGCTGGATGAAGGGTTTTCTTTAACAGTTTTGTAGGAGTGAGGGTGAAGAGGTTAGTGGAATAATTTTATCTCAAATAGATTTTCCATCCCTGTATTGGCATCTGCTTCATGATCCATTTCTATTTTCAGTCAAATTCCTAAGGTCCTTTGTTTGTTGCAGTTGTAAATCAATTGCATGGCTTTGGGGACAGGATGACCTGTCATCAAGATTCCTTGCAAATCATGCAAACGGTGATTTCCAGAAGATTTAGTAACCAAGGGAGACCCATGCAGGGAATCTTAATTTGGGGGGGGGGAGGGGTTTAGCTGGAGACACAACCAGCAGTCCCCAATCATATTGATATTCCTATTGTCAAAAGCATTTGGCTGGCCATTAATAGATAGCAAAGATGTGATCTGTACCTAAAGCCTTGGGATTATTTGTATCTCATCATCATAGCAGTAATTAAAAAGGAGGGGAAGCTGTGAACCTCTCAGTCTTCCCATTCAAAAAGAGACCATAGAAACTCTATACTTTTCTGAGTTTAGACATCATACAGTATTCTGATGTTTTAATGTGTTACATGAATTCTGTCATTATGATTGGTCAACCATTTGTCATGGCTTTGTGATTAGTAAACTAGGTTTAGGAAAACTATGGTTTAGTATGATGCATAAATTCAGTTGTTATAACCAACACTCATCTTGCAGTGTTCTTCTTGGCCAGGGTCATTTAAGGCTCCTTTAGGCTGAGCCACATTTCAGCAAGTATATTCAAAATATATTTTTATGAAATAAACCCATCCTTTTTTTAAAAAAAAGATTGCTTTAAATGTAGCAAAAAATCAGAGTAAGTATTAAAACTCTTCCATAGCACTAGATAGAATGGCATAATAAAATCAAGTGTTATGGCCAAAAAGACTTTCATCTTGTGCTAAAAAAGAGGAAGATGAAACCAGAGAAATCTAAGACAAATGCGTTGCCATTATAGAGAAGATCCTGTTTCCATTCATCACCTTTGTGATGATGGAGGAACATAAAACAGAGTTTTTACATCTTTTCTTCACAATTAGGAAACATAGGGTGTTTGGGATACTTGGTCAGTTCCAGCAGCATTTAAACCAGCATTTTGGATCCTTGATTATATTATAGCCCTATCCTTTAATCCTCCACCTTGATTCAAAGGATGTCAGATGGCCATCTGACCAGAAGAAAAGAAGAATACAGACTAGGCTGGTTAGCAACTAATCAAACAGCATTAGTAATGGCTGTTCCCTACCCCAACGCCATCTTAACAGGCTTTGTTTGGTGGAAAACAAAAGAAGGAACAAAATAGGAAAAAAGAAATCATAGAAGGAGGGGATCTTAGGGCCTATTTTATCCAATCAGGATCAAACAGTATACTCTTTTAATCTCAAATCTCAGTTCCAGTACCAGAGTAGAGAGAATTAACAACTTAAACCCTTATTTTAATAGTGACCCAGAGCATATGTTTTAATCTAATCTATAAAGGTATCAGGATGTATTCCTAGCAATCATTGCCTAATATGGTGGAGGCAAGTGCTCTAAAACATGAAATAAATACTGTAATAAAGACAAATATTGTTAGGAGAAGGGAAATACAAAACCACAATATATTCTAACACGTTAATTTAGATGTACAATTTAGCTGTGGTACTTCCTAAACAATTCTGTGGAAACCCACAGAGTTCTGTCTGTAATCCTTTCTATTGCAACTTCTCTTCCTTCTCCTTGATGGCTACGATGGAGGAATTCATTTAAACCCTGAATTTGGCTACACAAATCTCAAGTTCCTGATCTCCTTCTAGACAGCTAACCTCTGAAGGCTTTGGATAAGGTGATGACACTGAAAGAGCTGGTTGAGCCAAGTATAGAAGGAAGAATGTTTGGATTCTGGATCAGCAGAAGCAGAGAGAATGAAAGAAGTCAGCATGTGGGGCAGAGGCCTAGACTGAAATGAGCAACATGCAAGTAAGAAAATGTAGAATTTGGAAATAAGAAATGGATCAAGAGAAGGACATCTGAGAGCAGAAATCCATTAGGTTTTCACAATGAAATTCTAAAACAGGACAGAGACCATCTGTTTTTTAACCAGATCTTCTATTCCATCCACTCCACAATATCTGACAACAGTCTGTGTTTGTGCATATGTAAAAAAAAACACCTTTCATATATCTCCATAAAGTCCAAACATTCTTCCTAATAGGTTATCCTGAGAAGAAGTCCTTGTTTTCTCTTTTCAGATGTTTCCACGCTTGCAGTAAATAGCTGCTCATTTACATTCCTGAAAATACATCAAAAAGTATTTAAAAAACAAACACATTTTTTTCTGGACCCAAATATTGATTCCAAAAAAGCATCTTCTAAGGGGATAGATAAGCGTGAGAAAATTACCTGCAACCAACCAACAAATAAAAATAATCTACACTCATTAATTGCTGGAATATTTATTATACTATGTGGTTGAATAAACAATTAAGAAATATATCTGGATCTATTGTGTTTTTTTTCCCTGAAGCAAATAAGCAATGTTCAGTTCTTAGCTAAAGAAAACTTGCTTTCTTGAGTCATGTGAAATTGAGAAATTCTCATAGTTTTCAGCCAATAAAAGCCACTTGGAGAGAAACTTCAGAGAATGACCAGTGAATGACAGACATGAAAACCCTACTTTTCAGTCAGTCAGCAAAACAGTGTTCTAATTTCAGATTATGGAAATTTGTTATATATTTGTCTTGACAGGTTAATCTACATTCCACAATCTTTCCTTCTTTTAACCGATTAGCAACAAGGGATTAGAGTTCACACCTGTAACATCTGGATCTTCAGTTATCAAAGTTTCTTCTTCAACTAGCTTTTAATTCTCTTGTCATTTGGATGTTAAGAAGGTTTCAGGAAAGCTAGTTCAATGCTCTCTCCCATTATTATATAATCCCAATCTAAAGGTTGGGGGACCTGTTACATTTCTTCATTTATATAGAAGTAGAAGGGAAAAAAACCTCAGCAAAAAAAATCAACAGTTTCTGGAAGGATAGCCTCACACAGCTGCAAATACATTTGCTTGAAAAAGCATCTGTTCTTCCAGTCACGGCTCCTACAGTGTTCAGGAAGAGAAAATGGTTCAATAAGTTTTTTCATTTTGGTGTATTCTTAAGGGGAGCGCACGAAATAGAACTTTGCAAGAGGGATGGACCAACTGTGGCACCCTAGATATTGCTACAGTACAGTTCTCATTATCTTCTCTGCCCATGCTGACTGGAGACAATGGGAAGTGAAATTCAATATCTGGAGAGCCAAATATTACATATTATTTTTCAGGGTTGTGATTATCTTGAGAAATAGTCGTTTTTGTTCAGTTCTTCTCTAACTGCAGCAAGTCAGATATAGGTAAGATTTTGGCCTAGTTTGTTTGTTCTCAGCTCACCTTTTATTGTAACTGTGAATTTGAAGGCTTTGCGAAACTAAGAGAGGAAGGTTTGGTGATAGAAGTCGTGGTCCCAGTTTCTCCTAGAAGGCTAGGAGCACACTAAGGCAGTGTTTCTCAACCTTGGCCACTGGAAGATGTGTGGACTTCAACTCCCAGAATTCCCCAGCCAGCAGAGGGATGATTTCTGAAGTAGGAAGGAAGACAAAAACTGATAGTACTTATAGTACCCTTCTTAGATGGCAATAGTTCTGGAGATATTCTATATCCCCAGAATTGGCATTGGCATTTTTGTCTTTTTGAATCTGATTTTTGTTACTAGTGAGAAAAAGGGCTGAAAAAGTTACATCATTTGAATTGGGGGAAGCCTTATGGATCCAATATATCACAGCCACCTCAATGAATTAGCCTTGGAAGAAGAGATAGGAGTACTAGTAGTATGGAAGCCACTGTGAAGGCAAAAAGTCATCAGCATGGTGACTAGGGAAAGGAGAGCCAACCCATGGAATCCCAGGGTTTCTTTCTCCAGATTCAGATTCCCAGACTTATCTTTGAAAGCCTATAGGAATGCAGAATCAAATAATGATGCAGGGAAATACATAGAAGCATCACATTGCTTCCATCCTTTATGATGGAATGATTTATGTAATCCTGCATTCCGAGCAAAACTAATGCACCATTAGCTGTGAGTATTGAAAAACTCAAGTGTTTTAAATAATTTCTATTGCAGGACAAATCCGGCATAAAAGGTGTGGACATACTCTCTCGTTGCAACAGAGGGCAGGACCAGAACCAATGGTTTATAACCACAAGATTAGTCTAGATTTAGACTAGATATCAGAAGGAACTTCCTGACTGAACAAGCTTCTCAGCCAAGGAATATTTCATTACATAAAGTGGTCAATTCTGCTTGGATGGCGGTTTTCAAACAGACTGGATGAGTCATTGTAGTGATTCTGCCCTGAACACAGCATTGGTTTAGAGCAATGTTTCTCAGCTTCAGTGACTGAGGAATTCTGGAAGTTGGTCCACACATCTTAAAGTCATTTGGACTGAGCAACACCAGACTACATGTCCTTTAATGTTTATGCCAACTTAGGAGTCTATGATCCACTTTGTCTAATGCAGCTTACTCTTAGTTTTTGATTAAGTTTTAGGGCTCATCATTGAACTCCATCTTTCAAATTTTAGAAAAGTTAAAATACTCTGCCTTTGCTGACCCAGGTAATAGCAGCTAGACTGTCCAGCTCTAGAAAGCTGAGCTTAGTTAGTACATGAATGGTAGACTATTTCAAAAGCCCAGGGCTGCAGACAAGACTGGGAAATTGAAAAACATAATGGAAGAAACTATAGAATGCAAAGAAAACTATATTGATGTATTCAAGTAAATTGCAGGAGTCACACTACACTTTGTGACGAAAGTAACTCAGATATTACTCTGACCTATTTCATTGTATTCTTTTACTTAGATTGTCTGCAACAGAACACATTCTGAGTTCATTCAGAAATTCAGCCCTTCATTGCTTTATTCCTTACAGCCGTGTTCTCCAACTATTAAAGCTAGAATAGCTTAATGCAGCTCCTCATATTATATGGTCTTAAATATAGATATGCTCTACTACAAGCAAACTGATCTTTTTCTTCTCTCACAGAAGCTGAATAGTTTCAAACATTTCTTAAAATTCTTGAGAGTTGATAGCAATAGCATTTAGACTTATATACCGCTTCACAGTCCTTTACAGCCTATTGCCCTTAACAATCTGGGTCCTCCTTTTACCGACCTAGGAAGGATGGAAGGCTGAGTCAACCTTGAGACTGGTGAGATTCAAACTGCCAAATTGCAGGCAGGCAGCAGGCAGCAGAACCACTGCACCAACACGGTTCTTAAAGAAAGAAACATTAGAAAATGGCATGTTAGAGAGAAGTCTATCCTAGGCTTTTTCCTTTGACAACTAAGCTTCTTTCTACATTTTTTAAACAAAAAAGTGCCATTTATTAAGTTGGTGAACCTTTACTACTATCAGAAATGAAAATTACATTAATTAAAATAGTTTCAAATGATCTAAATTGTGCATAAGTCTAATTTATTAAGTCTTTTTAAAAAATTACTCCTGCATAGATATTTTCATTCAATTAAACTTATACACTTTATAAGCTCCTCCAATTAGAAAGCAGCCTACAACTCCCTCTCCATAAATTGGAAATGTAATCAAGACAAGATGCTGCCACAGAACATAATAACATCACTTATATAAATCCTGGAACAAAACACAATCGGCAAGATCCAAGTAATAATGTCCAGTAGCTTAAGGTAGAAAAAGAAAAACGAAACAATCCCTGCTGCCTCAGGGTATGTTTAAATAACCAGATTTTAATAGAGCCAAAAAAAGGAAGGGGTCATTCAAGGCTGGTTCATACGATGGGAGACACATGCAACAGAGAAAGTGTATTTATGCAGCCTCTTCAAATGGTGCTCCTTAACCTTATCTGACAGGCAGATACACCCTGAATTATGAAAGGCTTTAAAGGCAACCAGTATTTGTAATCAATTGTGCCTGGAAGCCAACCAACTTCAGCAGGAATGTTACACTCGTAGCTACAATGAGAAGTGCCCATAACTACTTAGGCCTCTGTATCCTGGAATAGCTGGAGCTTCCAAATGCTCTTCACTGTAGTCTTTGAATAATGATTTAAACTAAGAATTATTCTCAATCTAGCCAACTGTACTGTAATTTATTCAACAAACCACAGTTAACAAATGCAAAACGTCAACCCAGTCATTGTGTCTTGGGAACTAAAAACTTGCACATATCAAGGTTCTTGGTGAAATATAATGTGCCTGAATTAAAATGACAAAGGCAAAGGGCAACATAGAATGACCAAAACATAACTGTAGCTCTTTAAGCATTCTGGATTCCATGAAGTGCAAATCAGGAGCACAATATGGAGTACTAATAAGCGGATCTTTCCTTGATTTATCTGCACCGAGTAATTCTACCATCTATGTATATTAGGGGGCAAGTAGAATTTCCTTGACCTAGGAGAAAGGAGGCTGATCATCGCTACCTGTACACAAATGTAAATTATCAAGTTTAATTGCAGTCATATCAATGGGTAGGAAAAATATGTTGATGGCTTGTGAATGACAATACTGTGAAGGAATTACCTCCGGCTGGGCAAGTGCTTAATAGGAGGCCTTCAGCATTTCCCCAAACCGAATTTTTCAATCCTCAGTGATACAGTATTTCTATTATCTTAATAAGTGTGTGAAAGAGAAAGAGAAAGAGAAAGAGGGAGAGGGAGAGAGAGAGAGATCCCTTTTTGGATTGGAAACAGATTAAAAATAAGAGCTATCCCAAATGCCTACCAGAAAAGCACTGACCCTTTCACAAAAGAACTACTAATTAAGTAGATCATAATTATGACAAAGCATCAATTTATCATTTAATACTATTCATCACCTTTTCTATACCTCTCCTTTTGCACTTTTCAGGACAGTACCTACTACTCCTGTTATTTCGTCAGGCAGCTAAACACAGTTTCAAGCAGAGCACCATAGTTAACAGTAACAGAGTTGGAAGGAATCTTGGATGTCATCTAGTCCAACCCCCTGCTCACGCAGGAGACCTGTAATAGGGATTCAAACCGCCGAACTGCCACCCTTTCTATTCAACAAGCTCAGTGTCTTAGCCACTGTTGCCTCCATCTTCCCTGGGTTAGTCATAAAATTGGGAGGGAGGGAGGGAGAGAGAGAGAGAGAGAGAGGGAGAGGGAGGGAGGGAGGAAGGGAGGGAGGGAGAGAGAATATTTGCATTCTCTTTTCTGTGCCTTTTGTTTTATACAAATTATCTGAATGAACTATTTTAGCAATGATGGTCATGTAGCTTGTCTAGAGAAGGAATCTCCTGAGAAGTTTGCAGCCATGACTTAGCAGTGATGAGTTTTCTTAAAACACAACACAGGACTTCACAGTATTTCTAACACATATCTTTTTTTTTTAATGGATGATTTTTCTGAGTTTCGAAATACCTTTATGTTTTCCTGCCAATGTTTAGATATTGTAGCTATATTCATGTATATTAATATATTCATGATTCAAAAGTCAAACCAATGGCTAAAATACTGTGAATGATGTAGGCTTGGAAATTATCCAATACTGTTATGTCCATTTGATGTAGAAGTGGAGAAGAAGAATGGTGAATTGTAATCTGCAGAGTAGTCAAGGATTGTTAGCAATCTGCTGGCATATTAGATTTTTAAAGAAATGTGGGAGGGACAAATTGTAGTTAATAGTTCTTTCAATGCATCTTGTTTTGACCAACAAGAAGCAATTCTATTTAATCTGGATTAAGCATTCACTGGGAGTTTTTTCTTGCAGTCCATAAATAATATCATACTACATTTGAGATCTCAAATACCTCTGTTGAATTCATCTCCTGAATAGTTTAGTTAAAATATTAAAATGGATTTGGATTCCAAAGAAAGAGCCTTTTGTGTTGACGTCTATTGTTAGTGACTACTTAGACACATGCATTTTACAACAATATAGAAGCGGTTTGCCATGGCCCTCTTTCAGGATTTTTCCCCTCCCCCCAAAAGTTCTCCATCTAGTGTATAAAACCATCTAGTATATAAGCATTACCTGGTGCTTTCCACTAAGGTATTAACCATAGCTATCCTTACTTTGCTTTTTTTTTTTTAGGTCAACCAAGATTGAGTAGTCCAAGGTTATTGGACCTGGAGTTCTCAGATTTATCCATGGAAACATATGTATTTCAATTTCTTAACAACATCAGCCATATAGCCGTATTGGAAGATCTTGTTCTATGGCTGCTCAGCTACCAGACATCTATGTCACTGGGAAAGGTGAAAGTAAAGAGAAAGAAAGGATGACCTGTAGAAAGGTGGATGGATTCAATTACAGTAGTGATGAGCGTACCACTGGAAGATGTTTTAATAAAACAGGTTATGGGAGATCATCATGGAAAAAATCTATGTGGTTGCTAGGAACTGAAAACAACTTGATGGGACATAATCAATCAATCAATCAGTCAATTCTGGGAGTTGAAGTCCACACATCTTCCAGTGGCCAAGGTTGAGAAACACTGCCTTAGAGAGAATCTATATTGTTATTTGGCTATATATATAGCCAAAAGATCACCATGCTAGAGTTCTAAGAAGTTAGCATCCCCTTTTTCATTTCTCCATCTAAGTGGGCCTCCTTTGTTTGTGGCCATCCTTTTAGCAGCAGCTCAGCACCTCATTGATTAGTAAATATTTGTCCAATGCTTTGACCTTGCACAGGCCAGTGTAATGACTGAGGATTAGTTAACAGCTGAACTCCATCCCAACTGTATATTAGATCCAAATATTTTTTAAATATTTGTAGGGAAAAGAATTCTGGGCTTGATTGGAGAATAAATCATATACCACTCTCTTCTTTTGCTTCCAGCTTCCAGCTTCCTGATTTTAACTGATTTGTCTTTTTCCCCCCCAGTCTCTTAAATTAATTTACCCAAGGCATAATTGCTGAGAGAGTTTGGGCGTACTGACAGTGTTATAATTGCACAAAACCATTTTGAAATCATGCTAAGGTACAGGTACCAGGTACAGCTGGTAACAATCAGCACTATTCGTGATAATACAGATACTCCTCGACTTATGACCATTTGAAATTATGACAACCATTTGAAATTATGACAGTGTTGAACAAAGGGACTTACACACCCTGCCTGAATCATGCAGGTGCCTCACATAAAGAACATCATGACTTGTGATCATAATGGGCAGGCTCCATTATGGCCATAAGTCAAGGACTACCTGTATGCTCTTTTCAAATATGACTGGCTAGTCTACTAGAACTGATGCCCTCCAAGTCATACAGAATGGGATGTTGGGACATGTTGTCCAATGAATTCTAGCAGCCTCACATAAGGCAGGCTGCAATTGGGAAGCAAAATCAAGATGTGCTAATATACAAGTATATATTTTTTTAAAAAATGAATATCTTTGACCACTGAACTGGAGTATCTTGAATAGGTCATATATGTGTTTGAATTTTGGAGAAATTACAAGGAAAGAAACAATGAAGATCAGTGCATATTTATCTTTTTGATTAATCAAACCTTCAAGAACTCTGTAGGTGAACTATGTTCTGGTTGAGACTGTGCACAAAAAAGGATGAGAAAGAATCAGAAATGTTAAAAATTAAATCAGATGCTGTACCCAGGGTACTTGCAGGACCACCTTCTGCCTTTGTCCCACCGCCCAGTGCGCTCACACAGGGCTGCTCTGCTCAGGG
>JANHFM010008988.1:49762-59852 GCA_032468115.1 Grayia smithii
TTGAGCCTGGTGAGATTCGAACCAACACTAATTGCAGGCAGATGGAACTAAGTGGAATCACTTAGCCAGAGCACTAAAGTGTGCCACCGAGGCTCTTTTATTGCTTGTACAAGCAATACAAGTAGTCCTCGCCTTACAACAATTCATTTAGTGACCATTTGAGGTTACAATGGCACTGACAAAAAGTGACTTAGGACTATTTCTGTATCCCTGTGGTCATGTGATCAGAAGTGGTCAGATGCTTGGCAACTAACTTATATTTATGACGGTCACTGTGTCCCGGTGTCATGTGACCCCGTTGCGACTTTCTGACAAGCAAAATCAATGGAAAGAAGCCAGATTCACTTAACAACTGCAGTCATTCAGGTAACCACTGTGGCAAGAAAAGTCGTAACGTGGGACAAAATTCTCTTAGCAACTGTCTTGCTTAGTAACAGAAACTTTGGACTTAATTGTGGTCGTAAGTCAACGACTACCAGTGATGCCATTCATTAATTTATCTCATTCTCTCAACTAATTTCATTGCATTTGGGTGTAGGATCATGTGTGCAGGTAGTTTTCAATGTACAACCATTTGTTTAGCGGTTGTTCAAAATTATAACAAGCATTGAAAAAGTGACTTATGAGCAGTCCTTGCACTTATTAAGACTGTCACAGTGTCCCCACAGTCATGTGATCAAAACTTGGAAACCGGCATTTTTTAATGACAGTTGCAGTGTCCTGGAGTCCTGTGATCACCATTCATGATCTTCCCAGCTGGCTTCCAACAAGCAAAGTCATTTAACAGCATGATTTACTTAACAACAGCAGTGATTTGCTTAACAACCATGACTGTTGGAGGTTGAGGACCTAGCCCAATCACTATAGGATGCAGGTAGATTTGATATATAATGTATTTATTATATATAGTAGACTTTCATGGTATTCATAAGTTGTTCTTACTTGCAGGTACGTACACTGAATGCAAAGATGGACCCAGGCACGAGTCCTTTTATACCAAGGAGGAGGAGCAAGAAACAAAGGTAAGATCATGTGGTTTGGTACCTGGGAGCTTTAACCCTTTCAGTGTGTGTTTCTCATCATGACAAAAAAAAGGTTATAAAATTGGGCACAATTCATTTAACAATTGCTTTGCTTAGCAATGGGGATGCTGGTCTTCAGTTGTGGTTGTAAGATGAAGGCAACCAGTAATATTGGAAGTAGACCTTGGGTGACCCAGGGTCCCAGATTATCCTCCACCAGGGATAAGTGATTCTAAAGGCCAGCTACCATCCCTGAATGGATATGGAGATATCCAATTTTTGAGGTGACTTTCCTCCGTGAGTTGACTGCTTACAGGAAAGGCAGAATCTGAAACGAATGGCTGAACCAGTGTTTCTCAACCTTAACAGTTTAAGTAAATATCTGGATTTCAACACCATAAATTCTCTAGTCGGCAGGCTTGCTGGGGAATTCTGGAAGTTGAAGTCCAGACATTTTAAAGTTGCCAACGTTGTGAAATATTGGTCTGAATTGTTTTGTTGAGAAAATACTCTTTTCTAAAGTCCTAAACCAGAGGTCTTCAAACTTGGCAGCTTTAAGATTTGTGGACTTTAACTCCCAGAATTCTCTAGCCAGCTATCCTAAACTCTTAGACAGAAATGGGGAACTGAAAGTCTTCATATTGTTAGAGACTATTAGTTCACAAATGAGTCATCATCCCAAAAACTATCTAGCTTTTTTTTTCTTAAAGGATAAACAGGAGCAAACTAAATGCCTTCCCTCACTATAAAATTGTAATATGCAGATGGGGTATTGGAGAGCTTGATTAAATTTTCTTTTTTCTGTTTCTAAAATTGCAAAAGAGCAATTAGGATAACATTAAGCAGGTCCAACACAGCTTCCCTAGTTTCTTTCCCAAATTTCTCTGTCAATTTTATTTTTTGGCCACATTTGGCAATCAGCTTAAAAAAAAAACTTATGTTCTGAATATGCTTGTGCCTCCTCTTCCCACCTCCCACCCATCCTTTCTCCTCCACATGGTCTTTGATGAAAAGAAAACCTTGTTGGTTGGTGGGTTGGTTGGCTGCCATGCTCATCCAGTGTGATTGCTGATACAATTCTGCAATGGCTGTGAAAAATGTACAGCAGTTGAGATCAGACAAATTGCAAGGATCTGCTTGAACTCTGGGGAGTGAATCATTGTTCCCCATTCAGGAGAAAAATCTGTTCACTTGGCATTACTCCATAGTGAAGAAATTATGGTCTGACCCCAGCAATCCACATCTATAGCTTCAAGAGGTAGATAATTGTCTACCTCATTTGCTTACCCTTCTCTTTGGAAATAATTGTTCATTGTATTATTGGTGCTACAAATAAGAAACTCAATTGACAAACTAGAAAAAGCTAAACGTGAGCTTTTACTGAATGGCAGACGTAGCTTCAGCGGATATTCAAATTCTCTGCATATTTAAACAGTAACAGAATTGGAAGGGACCTTGGAGGTCATCTAGTCCTACTCATGCAGATGACCTGTACTAGGGATTCGAACTGCTGAACTGCCAACCTTTCTGATTGATAAGCTCAGCGTCTTAGTCACTGAGCCACCTAGCACCTCTAGATAAAATCCAAGCTTGGTTATTGAGAAAAATCATATACAATAATAATATCATTGTATCATATGTGAATCTCACTTACTTTGGCCATGTCATATGGGGAATTCATTGGAGAAAAGTGTTTGGAAAGAAAATAATATTGTATCATATGTGAGTCTCACTTACTTTGGCCATGTCATGTGGGGAATTCACTGGAGAAAAGTGTTTGGAAGAATTAGTAGTAAAAGGAAACCAGACCATCAAAGAACACAGTAGCTGGACACCATCAAAATTGACAGCAGCCAAAGCATAGCAAAACTCAAAGTTATAATGCAAGATCAGAAGATATGGAGAGACCACCTGGCCCATGGAATTGCCAAGAATCAGAACACGCCTGAATGGATATCATCATCATTATCATCACCATCATCTGAATTCTTTGTTTTTCTAGTAGAGATTATTTTCAGGTTAACCAGAGTTCTTCATTAGAAGAGATGATGGTCCCAGGGTTGAGCAACAGACCCTACTTCATCCTCACCAACCAGAGAATTTATAAACCAGGACTCTCCAACCACAGAAGCCCCAGGTGGAGAGTCAGTACATCTGGAGTAATGGGTGCTCTCACAAAATGAATGCTATCTTAGATGTGGTATTGGGCCTAAGGAACCAAGAACTATGCATGGAGTTACTTCTGAGTGGTTTCTTTATTGTGTTCACCTAATGACAGAAACCTTGCCAGATTAAAGCAACTATCTGCATAGCTATTAGACAGACTCTGTGAATTGCTAGGGAAGGTCCATCTTAGCTCTTTTCCTGCTTACCAGACATTCCAAGCTTTGTTGTCTCTTTGCTCTGCCAAAAAGGGCCCCTCACTCCTGTGACCAGAGTTGGTTCCTTGACCATAACACCACATCTAAGATGGCAGTCATTATGTGGACTACATTCTACTACATTATGGCCAGTGGTGGGAATCAATTTTTTTTACTACCGGTTCTGTGGGGAAGACTTGGTGGGCGTGGCATGGCATGGCTTGGTGGGGATTGCAGGGGAAGGATACTGTAAAATCTCAATTCCCACCTCACTCCAGGGGAAGGTTACTGCAAAATCCCCATTTCCTCCCGATCAGCTGGGACTCGGGAGGCAGAGAATAGATGGGGGCGGGGCTAGTCAGAGGTAGTATTTACTGGTTCTCCGAACTACTCAAAGTTTCTGCTACCGGTTCTCCAGAACTGGTCAGAACCTGCTGAATACCACCTCCGATTATGGCCAATACAAACCCAAGGGCAAACTAAACATTAGGCTGATTTTCTCTATCAGTGTGCATATTGGCTCTGGTAGGTCAGGTTAGGTAACAGATACCCCTGGGATTCCAGGATTCCAATTTAAGAAGATAGTAATAATATTTTTAAAATGATGTCAACAACCTTCACTGCTTCCTTTGAAGGAGAACATGGAGCTGTTCTGAGTCTCCTTCTCAGTTCTTCTTTCTTGCAAATGATAAATTGTTTTATCTCTCCAACTTTGTGCTTGAGGCCAGAGCTAAATTTCCCTACAGTGGAGGATCATGGAGGATTAGTTTTGTTCTAATGAAACTGCAGCTCCCTTGCCAGCCAGCAGAACGTAGACAGAATAATCATGTAGACTGCTGGCATTTCCACTCTACATTCCCTTGAGTAAGATGTGGCTCGTGGTCATTTACAAAGTTAGATTGCCCAGTCTCTCCCTCTAGTGGAGACATAAACACATATATTTAAAAATTTTGGTCATATTAAAAGTAGGGCAGAATTCAGATGGAAACTGAACCAAGACTGCGACAAGCATAGATTATTGTGCTCTAACAGTCTCAGATCATAGTTTGATTTTTCCAGGACAAAGGGAAGTCCAGGTAAAAGGAGCCAGCGGAAACATCGGTTTCAAAAGGATTTTATTTTTTAACAAGTATAGCGAGGAATTTGCACGAGGACTTTTTGTTTTACTGTGCTATGTTAATATGCCATGGAATTTATTTCTCTGTGGAAGTTTAGGAAATACTCACACTTTGGCCTTTTGTGCATACTGTATATCAGGCAAGCACAGGAAGATGGTTCTTTTATGCAGAATAGCACTTCTTCTGAGTCCTGCTAGAAAGCATTTCTTTGTAGCAGACCACTGCCATCTTAGGGTCCGCATGAAGTATTGTATTCTTCTTCAAAATGTCTATGGAGATTCTCAGTCATCCAAGTCATAGTTGTCCCAAAGATGCTTTTTCAAGAGGCAACTGGACTTTCTTGTTTTTCTTTGAAGATGTTTAGCTTCTCATCCAAGAAGCTTCTGAAGAAGAAAATGTCTTCAAAGAAAAAATATGTCCAGTTGCCTCTTGAAAAAGCACTTTTGGGCTATCTTTCAGAATGTTCTTTCATAAGACACAGCATTTGTGTCACTCTGATCTGATCAGCTGTATAATTTATCTTTACCAGCACTATTTGAATGTTAATATCGGTTACATTTATTTTTTCTTTTTAAATAAAGTTTAGTTTTTTAAATATCTGGTGAGATTAATCTGTGTTCCAGGGAAGTACTTAATCGTCAGCCTCTAATATGCTCTGTAGTAAGGAGTTGCATTGTTAACATTATTTCACTATTTGGATTTTTAACATTTAATTGCCAGAAAGGCAGCAGAAGTTATTAAAACCCTGTCTTTCATGGTGTGGCACTCCTTGGGAGACATGGTGCCAGCAAGTACTATGATGCTGCTACCCCAAAGGAGGAGGCAGGATCAGGATATGAAAACACAGAGGACTTCTGGGAAAATAACTTTGAGACTGCCTTACTCCATAGGCTCAGTTGTCTGCTGCAATTACATTCCACTATCTTATAAACCAACATTTCAATACTAAAGATAAAGGTAAAGGTTCCCCTCACACATATATGCTAGCCGTTCCTGACTCTAGGGGGTGGTGCTCATCTCTGTTTCAAAGCCAAAGAGCCAGCATTGTCTAAAGACATCTCCATGGTCATCTGGCCGGCATGACTAAATGCCAAAGGCGCACGGAACGCTGTTACCTTCCCACAGAAGATGGTCCCTATTTTTCTACTTGCATTTTTTACATGTTTTTGAGCTGCTAGGCTGGCAGAAACTGAAACAAGTAACGGGAGCTCACCCCGTTACGCAGCACTAGGGATTCGAACCACTGAACTGCCGACCTTCTGATCGACAAACTCAGTGTCTTAGCCACTGAGCCACCGCATCCCTATATTTCAACACTACTCTTAAAAAAAACAACCCAGTCCTAAGTTATCTTTTTTATAAATGAAGTTTAGTATCTTTGATATAAGAGGATTGACAAAATACCAATGAAATGTCTTAGGATATTGCGATATGCAACTCAAGCCCTTATAATCACTTTCAGCTTTCGGAAAAAAGTGACCAGGACTTCTGACTTTCCTTTTTTTTTCTTAGTAGGGGAATAAGTGGGCTTTACTTTAGTTATTACTCATTAGATTTCTGTTTTCTTTCAGTAGTGAGAGAAAAGTAGCAATTAACTACTACTATCAATGGCAAGAATTGACTAATGGAAAAGCAATTTCATCCCTTCCGTACTGTGGCAATACTGAACAGGATGCAATTAGAAACAGAAATCACAAGGAGGATGCTTTGTGAAAATCTGCTTGGAACAGGATTTATTTCCCGGAAAACATTATAGAAGGATCTTTCTCATGTGGGATGAGTATTGTGGAATCTGTAGAAACCCTTCAGCTGTCCTAAAATGTGTAGCATAAAAGCAGATTTAATTAATGGGCACTCCTATGTGATCTTGAGACTGGGCAGAATTGGTCACTAGATTCCTTTTTTTTTCTCTGACCTCTACAAGTATCAAGATTACAGGTAGTCCTTAACTTACAACCATTCATTTAGTGACCATTAGAAGTTACAGCAGCACTGGAAAATGGGACTGATGACTGTTTTTCACACTTAAGGGCCATTGTAGCATCACCGTGATCACATGATCAAAATTCGGATTTTTGGCAACTGGTTCATATTTATGACGGTTGCAGTGACCTGGGGTCATATGATCATTTTTGTGACCTGCTGACAAGCAAAGTCCATGGAGAAGCCATGTTCACTTAACAACTGCAGTGATTCATTTAAGAACTCTAGCGAGGCAAGTCATAAAATGGGCAGAACTTACTAAACAACTGTTTCGCTTAGCAACAGAAATTTTGGGCTCAATTGTGGTTGTTCGTCATATTTGTATTTGTGGAGAACTGCAATATAAACCCTATTACTTTAAACTAATTGTTCAAGAATGATGAGTGTTTTAAAACTGACTCATTTCGAAAGGAATGTGAAACGGGTAGACTACTAACATGTCCTAGAGCAATTTTTCAAAAAGAACCTTTTTTTCAGCAATTAAAAGAGTTTTGTGGCCAACTATGGATATGTAAAAGGATGAGGGCAAGACAGAGACTAAGTTCTCACGATAGGTGATGTCATATTGTGGTTTGGCCTCACTGAGGTGTCAAAATTTGAAATACTAATTAAGCTACTGCAGAGCGCTTCAACTGTAACACCATTTAATCATGTTTTCTGGTAGATATACTCATCCAAACCACAGATTTGTCTGAACACAGGCTTGTGGGGAGGGGAGAGAGGTATAATCTTGATGTGATACTGTGAAGGTCCTGAACTGGGCAGAGGATTTGACTAGAAGTCTTCAGAGATCATTCCAGTTCAAAGATTCTTCATGAACCTCTCCCCTAAGTCTATGTCCAGACATAGACTTGAGTTGAAGAAGCTGTCGAAGTGTTGTCACTCTTGTCTATTTTTCCAGCTTCAGACTTCCAGAGATGGTGGGATGAAACAGAAAGTTAGAAGAGGGTGTAGGAAGCTTCCCTTCATGTTTTTCTTCCCACTCCCCATCACCTCAAATGTTAAACAAAAGAGAAAACCAGGAAGTTTTCTGTTCCATGCATCACAAAGATAACTGGTCTGGACATGAAAAGAGATGCAGGACAATCGTAGTGAAGTAAAACAACCATTTATTGCAGGCAACAAGGAACAACAACAAAATAATTACAAACTGAGGACCGCCTGAGGCTGCAGCTCCTTTTACCAGGAGCTGTCCAGCCTGCCACTGACCCTTGTTCATTTTTCCGCTGGCGGGAAAATGAACAAATGAGCGAAGGCTGATGTAAGACTCACTCCTACTTGCATATTCAATACCCCTTCCAATGAGTGAAGGCTGATGTAAGACTCACTCCTACTTGCATATTCAACAACTGTGATGTTGATCAAAACAAAATGTTACCACCAAATTGAGGTTGTCCCAGGATCTGCTATGCTGCTCTCTATTAATGTTTTTCAAACATGGCAACTTTAAGATGTGTGAACTTCCAGAATCAGCATTTGAGAATTGAACTCCACACATCTTCAACCTGCTAAGTTTGAAAAACTTTGTTCTATATAATTGGGTAAGTAGCTTATTGACCTCAGTGGGAGCATGAACATGGGAGCATGATATGTTTCATGAACGTGTTGAGAGAACAGAACCAAAGAGGTGCGTCCAGATGAAAGTCATAGCAATAAAGGTAACCTTCAACCTACGAGCACAATTGGAATGTCTGTGGCTAAGCAAGATGGTCATTATGTGAGTCACACACATTTAATGGCCTTTTTGCCACAGTTATTAAGTGAATCACCATGGTTGTTAAAGAAATCACATGGTCATTAAACAAATCCAGCTTTCCCCATTGACTTTGTCTAAGAAGCTGGCTAGGAAGTTTTCAAATAGCAATCACATGATCCCAAAATTCTGTAACCCAGGGGTGGGTTCCACTTACCTTTACTACTGGTTTGCAATGGGAGCATGTATGCATGCTCGCTTCGCTCGCTTGTGCGCACTTCTGCGCATGCGCAGATCACCCATGATGACGTTGGGACAGGTGGCCAGAGCCTCCCGCCGGTTTTACTACCAGTTCTATAGAACCAGACTGAACCGGGAGCAACCCCCCAGTGCTGCAACCATTGCAAATACATATTGGTTGCATGTGATCGGGGAAATGCTACAACGGTTGTGTGAAGATCAGTTGTAAGTTACTTTTTTCAGTACCATCATAATTTCAAATGGTCACTAAATTAATGGCTGTAAGTCAAGAACTATCTGTACCATATTCTAAGGCAGGGGTCGGCAACCTTAAACACTCAAAGAACCATTTTGACCCGTTTCCCACAGAAAACACCGGGAGCCACAAAAACATTTTGACATTTAAAATGAAGATAACACTGCATATATCGTTTTTTACCTTTATGCTATGTATAAAAAAACCTATAGTGTGTTACATTTATGTAATCAATGAACTGCTACAGAGAAAACAAATTTTTATTTCTGCATGCAACAAAAACATTTTGAACTCTGAAAAATAAGATGGGTCAAAAAGCTCAATAAATTATGTGCTGGCAGGTGTTGCACATTGGCGATCGTGACGCATGTTTTGAGTGAGAGGAAGCCGCAGCAGAGGGATGAAAGAGCCACATGCGGCCCCAGAGCTGCGAGTTGCAGACCCCTGTTCTAAGGCTATTTCTTACTGTGGTGGTGTAGTAGTTAGAATGCAGTATTGCAGGCTGATTCTGTCCACTACCAGGTCAGGAGTTTGATCCTGCCCGGCTCAATGTTGACAGCCTTCTGGCACAGAAGCATCTGGTTTTGTATATGTGTTTGTGTGTATGCATGTGCATGTGAAAGGAGTCAGTCTGATAAGAACAGCAATGTGTTGTTGCATTGCAAGCCTTGCCCCCTTTGCATGCTTGGTGTAACATCACAGCACTGAAAGAGGCAGACTTTGCAAACCAAGAACACAGCACTGTTTTGGTCATTTTGGCAAATGCAGCAGGAGTTTGCAGATACATATTCCTGTTTCTATGCGGCTGCATCTCATGATGTTGCCTTCCTTCATCTCATCTTCAGGCCATGAGAGATACAGGTTTAAACTGTCCTTAGCTGTATTAAAATCATGTTTTGCCCCTTAAGCCAAAGGCAAATCTTGGCCCTATCCAAGGTATGTAAAATCGAATGTACTTGGCTGATGATTGTGTTGGTGGTGCAGCCAACTGACTCATGGGGTGAGAGGAGAGTCTGGTGCCCCCCAGTGAATACATAGGCATTCTCTTCCCCCACCCCCAGCTCCCAGCAGTTCTCTGCTACTGTTCTTCAGATAAAACTCCCTGCAACCTGCCAAACAGGTGTTTGATGGTCATGGAGGGGGCTGCCAGGTGTTGAAGAAGCCATCTCTTCCAGTGGTGGGTTCCAACTGGTGTTACCACCGGTTCTCTTCGTGCATGCGCTTTGCACGCAATTGTCGCAAACAGGTGCTCCCCGCAAGCACATAAGAGTTTGCCCAGCTGAGGCGCAGCAATCCACTCCGCCACGCCTATCAGCTGAGCTAAAAACAAAGAAATAAAGTTAGGAATAACGAAGGGGTGGGGGGGAGGGCCCCGCTCGCAGTCATGGAGAACCGGTTCGGTGACGTCACATCATCAC
>JANHFM010008988.1:96843-111125 GCA_032468115.1 Grayia smithii
TGGGAAATTCTGGGAGTTGAAGTTCACACATCTTCCATGGGCCAAGGTTGAGAAACACTGATAACCTTGGTTGTTTACCAAGTCACAGCTGATTATCTTTACATCTTTTACTATACATAAACTGTCATTTAGAAACCACCATGCTTGCATCCATACACAACCATGATGCAATTTTGCATCCATGAGAAATTGTAAACCAAATCAGTGATGGGCTCAAAGTGTCCCAGAGAACTCTAGCTGAAGGGAGTCTCAAATCTGGATCTCCACAGTTCTAGATTGCAGCACGTATCTAGCTATGATTTTTTTTTTCATTCACCCCTTCTTCAAAAGTATTTTTGTCACTGAATTTTTTCATTCGGGGTACTTTATCCAACAGAATCCCATGTAGGCAACCTTTGTGAATACAAATAACCAGTTTTGCTTTATGAGACTGACTTTTATATTCCATTCAAATGGAAGGAAAATGAGGACAGTGGTGAATGTATTTACATGAAGAACTTGAAAAATTGCAATAAGGTATTCTCCATACACTCTTTGCAGGGTGTAACCCTGAGTTACATTAGAGCAATTGATTTTCTGGAGAATTTCCTAGAGAGAAGCTCATTAACACAGCATGGATCTGAGCTCTATGCTGCACCTTGCTTGGCATTAAATGCAACAGCAAAATCACAGAAGTTTAAAGTAGTGTATCATTAAAAGTGTGTCCCTATGCGTGTTCTGAAGTATCCATTCTTCTGAAGAACGTGGTGTCAGCATCCTTTGACTTGCTGATCTTAACAAAACATTCCATTTAAGGATCACTTTGATTTGCAAAAGGAGACAAAAGAATAATCAACAAAAGCAGATATCCTTTCCCTCCTTCTTTCAGTCATTGTCTTAAAGTCAAAAAAGGGAGCACCCACAATTCTTTTCTTGACAGCTATCCACACACAAAGCATCCCTGTTGGAGACTACAAAGCAAGATTTATCATTGACAGTTGGCTGTAGACTAATGAAGGTGCTCATGGGAAGTTTATATTTTAGGCTGGGCTTTCAGTTCACGGATGTTCATCCTGTTGGGGATTTGATAGCACCGAACTAGTTAAAATCCCTCTTTCTGTGACAAAGGGACCACTGCCATCAAATCTATCTCTTGAACACATGGCATTCTTTTGTTTCTGCCTTGTTTGCATAGTAACGATAAAGTTAGGTTGTCAAAGATAGATTTACATTTGTATAGTTCACAGTGACTGGCTTGGTTTGCTGCACCAAAAATTAGGCTCTTGTTGGAAGAATTTAATTTCAGTATAATAAATGGTTTATTTATTTCAGAAATAATTGCTTGCTGCACATTGGACTCTAAAGCATGTGATTAATCCTCACTTTTTTGTTAGAAACATGCACACATTCAAATGTATTTTCCCTTGATCATGGCTGAGTCCTCTTGTTATGGAGGGATTTCTCTTTCTGAATCAATTACATATTAAAAGTGCCCCCACCCCACCCCCAAAATGTGAGATTGGGAAAAGAAGTGGCAGGAATAACAGAAGACTAAGGAACAATTGTGGGGATGCGGTGGCTCAGTGGTTAAGACATTGAGCTTGTCGATCGAAAGGTCGGCAGTTCAGCGGTTCGAATCCCTAGTGATGCATAATGGGGTGAGCTCCTGTTACTTGTCCCAGCTTCTGCCAACCTAGCAGTTCGAAAGCAGGTAAAAAATGCAAGTAGAAAAATAGGGACCACCTTTGGTGGGAAGGTAACAGCGTTCCGTGCGCCTTTGGCATTTAGTCATGCTGGCCACATGATCACAGAGACGTCTTTGGATAGCCCTGGCTCTTCGGCTTTGAAACAGAGATGAGCACCTCCCCCTAAGTCAGGAATGCCTAGCACATATGTGCGAGGGGAACCTTTACCTTTACCTTACCTTTTAGATTAACCATTGTTTGCCATATTTTCAAAGCAGACTGACAAACTGTGGTTCCTACTGAGTTCATTGCAAACAACCCAACTTCTGATCATAGTTTATTTGTATTTTAACTCACTAGAGTTTAATGCTTAAGTGGCATACTAAATTCAGGCTTAATTGTTAACTATAATAGTGGCATAGATCACACCTAAATCAAGAGTAGTCAAATTAGATGATTATGTACAAAGCAGAGAAACTAGGTCATTCGCTTTGCCAAAGGAAAAGAAAGATAGAAAGAATGGAACAGACGAAAGAACATTAGTTGTCTTTTCCTTATAATGCTACATGTTGGTATAATGTTATGGTGTATGCAACCATCATTTAAATCTCATTTCCCCAGCTTTGTGAAAGGAATGAGTGCACAGTACAAACATGGCTTCTTTAAAATCTTGGAAAATATTTTTAAGTGTATAAGTTTGGTATAAGGGAGAATGATTTTTTTGATGTAATTTCCTCCCCTCCCACAACCACTACAAGTAGTCCTTGACTTACAACCATTAGTTTAGTGACCTTTTTGAAATTTCAATGGCACTGAAAAAAATGACTTATGAACAGTTTTCACACATATGACTTTTGCAGTATCTCCATAGTCATGTGATCAATGATCATGGAGCACTTGGCAACTGGCTTGTATTTATGACTGCTGCACTATCCCAGGATCATGTGATCACAATTTGTAACCTTCCCAGCAGACTTTCGACAAGCAAAGTCAATAGGGAAAGCCAGATTTGCTTAACAACCTCATGATTCATTTAACAGTTTAAATGATTGGCTCAACAATATAACAAAAACGGGGTAAAACTCGCTTTAACAACTGCCTTGCTTAGCAATTGAAATTTTGGACTCAATTGTGGTCATAAGTCGAGGACTGCCTGTACTTTTCTTAGTCTTGATTAAGACTGCCAAACCAAGTGGAGGAGAGGAAACCAACTTTGATATATTGAATGTATATTTACTCATGTGCTCCCATCAACCATTGACGTTGTAGTTTTGGTGGAAAAACAATTTTGTTAAAAAAAACCCTGTCCAATATAAGTCCAAAACCTTGTCAGGATTTGAAGCAAAGGCTATCCAGAAGGCCTGGAAAATATCATTATTTCATAGTCCATTCATTTCTTAAATGTAAATTGATTTTGTTTGTCTGTTCCAAAGCTTTATTTTTATCACTTTATGATCTGCACCAACATGTCCTCAATTTTTGATAATATTTTAATGCTGTCTCTTGTAACTTGTAAAAGTTAGGGAACTTTGTCCGTTTTGGAATAATCTACACTGGTGGTCCCTATTTTCCCACCCACTATCTCCTTCCCTGATGGATTTTGTACATACAGCAGGATCAGCTTATAATATGGGGTGCTTTAATTTACCTTCTCTTCTTCCTCAGAGGAACCATATTATGAGCTTGCTATTGTCTAAATCAGACCTGGGAAATGATGGCCACTTTGTGACTTGTGGACTTCAACTCTCAGAATTCCTGGCCCATGAATTCTGGGAGTTGAAGTCCACAAGTCATAAAAGCCACCGTTCCCCACCTCTGGACTAAAGCCATCTAGGCTCATTCCTGCCTCATTTTTTCCTTCCCCATCCTGCGTTCCTCCTTTCCTCTTCCCAAACTCAAATCAAGGGCTAATGACCTCCATTTTCACCCCTTTCTTTTGGGGAGTACTGGCGGGTTATTACATTTCTCATTTCTGTACTTCTTAATGCAAAACCTTGAGGGAGGAATAGAGGATCTAATTTGCTAAAAGAAATAGAGAAGTTTTCAAACTTGACTTTGGGGATTCTGGAATAATGCTTTAGAGTTAGACAGATATGTAGAACTCCTTTCATCTTTGGGCCAGTTTTCAATATTAAGTGTGGAGCAGAATTAAAACAATCTTAAGTATTTAGCAAAGTGCTACTTTAACATTGGCCAAGGTTCTTCTTTACTCAAGACGGGAGAGATACTCATTAATGTCAATTAAAACTTCCTTGTTTAACTTCAGTCTGCTTGATTGCTTCCTGATAAATGCTGTGAAGGGATCAGGAATGAATAGTCCATTAATTTCCTCTTAAATATCTTATCTTATTAGCTCATTACTATTTCCTTTCTGTAATTGTCCAGTGCATGTCTGAAGGGACAAAAAATGCCTTTAATTATGAATTCCCTGTCATCATTTTTTGATTGAACAGCCCGTATTTCTTTAAAAACAACAACCCACAATCAGATAATAACGAGAGGAAACCAGTATTTAAAACCTTACATAAATGTCTGATGAATCCTAGTTTCAAAACCATTGACTCAGATATCCAGATATACATTCTTGTTTAAATCTGATTATCATGTAAACTCAACTAGTGGGGTTGTCATTTGATGTGTCATAGAAACCCACCCCTCTGGAATGATTCATGGGGTTTAGGATGAAGCTTGGACCAGCCAGAATAAAACAAGTAATTAAAATGTTGAATTAGGATTGGAGAGGACCAGATTCCAATGTCCAGTCAGTCATGTAACTCATTAAGTAACCTTGAGCTAGGCACTGTAGATTAGTCTAACCTACCTCTTTAGTTTTTGTGAATTTAAAATGAAGTTGAGGAAAGATTATTCAACTTTCCTTGGTTTGGGATATTTTAATTTGGGCAGGGGCTGAAAGTTGTGATTTGTATCTTAGTGAACAAATACAGTCCACACAGACTTGGTTTATCATTCATTGCAATCTGGTAGTCTCTGGCCTTCTGACAGCAGGTCTTTGAAAGCAACCCTGATCTTTGATTGACACAAAGAAACACTTCTGCTTTATTTTCAGAAGAATGCATATTTGCATTATTATCTCTTGCCCTTGTTTTTCTGATGTAGACTGATCTCTCCCATCCTACCACTGCCTCAGAATATGGATTGCATGCCTAGGATAGTGTGAAATAAATGAAGAACTTGGGGCACCTTTTGTTTGTGATGTTGTTTTATGGAAGGGTTCAGTGTCTACTGAAGATGATTCCAAAAAGGATATTTGAAGCTCTCTAATCTTACATGTCCAAGACTATTGCTGGCTCAGTCACAGTCTTAACTGAAGCTGTACCACTTTTTTTTTCTAGAACAGCTATAGAGCTGAAGTATTTTAGTAGCCCTTTCTTGCATTGATATGAACTCAAATAATCCCATCTGCTGGCTTCTTTCTCTTTTCCTACAGAGTTTCAGACACCTTGATACTGTTTTCAGTGTGTTGAGTAGATAAAAAGGAAGATTATCTTCAGGTTAATTTCAGGCTGACACAGAGCACTAGAAATTAGCATGATAACATTTTCATGAAGAATGGCTTTAGTAGTCAGATGTCAGTCAATGAGCTTAAACCATGGACATTCCCTTTTGCCTATGGATAAGAGCACGAGAGAAATTAGCCAGCTTTAATTTAAGAAGCCATAATAAGAATAAGATAACAGCTTGAAATGAAGATATGTATGAGTGAATTGGATTTCAGCATCCCAAAAGTTCTTAAATCAAACTTTTTTCCCAGTGTTTTGTTTCCATAGTTTATAAAAAATGTCTTTCTAAATTTTTCATGCACCACTAAGGCATTTGAATGACTGATTCAAATCATATTTTAACGACTTCTTTCTGGTATTCCCAAAGATGCTTTTTGAAAAGGCAATTGGCCTTTCTTTGTTTTTCCTTGAAGATATTTCACTTCTCATCCAAAAAGCTTTTTCACTTCAGAAGTAGCTTCTTGGATGAGAAGTGAAATGTCTTCAAGGAAAAATAAAGAAAGTCCAATAGAATAGAATAGAATAGAATTCTTTATTGGCCAAGTGTGATTGGACACACAAGGAATTTGTCTTGCATTGCCTCTTCAAAAAGCAGCTTTGGGACAACCATGAACTGGATGACTGAGAATCTCCATAGACATTCCTTTCTGATAGTATCTCTATTAAAATCCATCCTCTGAATTCTACAGTAGCTGTTTGGATACGGATATTCTGTTAAGAGGCCATTTGCAGAATTGCACTTCCCAATAATTAACATAGAAGAGATAAATAAGGGGAGTGGGGAGAGTGGAATCTTGTATTGAGAAAGAATGTGGGATTTAGTTAGAATATGTCTGTTAGATAGGAGATATCAGAAAAAAAATGAATATGTGAAGGAGCTTAACCAGTTTTGTTATGGGAATGTTTGGGGAAAAGTTTTCTTTTTTCTTTAAGGAACATGTGAAGGAAATTTGTAAAAGAAGATATGTTATATTTTCTGTTACTGAGAAGAAATGAATGACTAAGTATGATTTCTTTTCATGTTGGTTGTATAAAGCAAGGATTGCTTTGTCCCCAAAATTAACCTTTGTCTCACTCCTTCCATGACTTCTAGTATTATTTCATGATTTTGGGTGAAAGTCAAAAACATATTCTAAAGAACACTCACTGTAGTTGGGATTACACACTGAGAAATTTGTTATCCTTTTGAGACTGCTCCATTAAAGGCATTTTTTCCTTCAGAGTTCCCCTTACATTTCTTTTAAAGCTGAATTACTGAATTACTTGATTCCTCTTTCTGCAAATTGGTTGGAAATTTTATATTTGTTGATTTTTGCATGTATATAGCAAGAATTTTGACCCTTCCTCCTCCTAGAAATGAGTCCATTGTTATAAAATTGCGGTGGCCTTTTAATTTCATCCTTCTGCAAATAGGATGAATACAGATGGGTATTTCCTCCCACTCAAATGGATTTGGGCAACTAAGAACTAGTTTGGGGAAATAGCTAATATGCTGAGATACAAAGAAGGAGGCAATGAATTCTAGTCCTCTCTTAGGTAGAAAAGTTTGCTGGATGACTTGGTTTTTCTCAGCACACCTCACTTCACAGGGTTCTGATTTTAGAAAATGCAGAGATGTAAGCATTAGATATGTACATTACTTTGAGTTCAGCAAAGAATAAAGGCAGGATAAAAATAAACTTTTTTTTAAAGTTACGTACAATAAACCTCTAACAGTCCCTCCTGAGTGGCTTTTCTTCTCTTTGGCTTTGGATCAAACTATATTATTTCCAGAGACAGTCTGAGGAAAGTAAAAAATTTCCAAAAATACTGGCATGTATATTTATCAATAGCTGTCATTTTGATCACATTTATTATTTTTATTAGGGTTGGAATTTTTTATAGATGGAAAAGAAGAACCGTGTAACATATATGTATTGAAAGGCACCTGACAATCCTTGATGTCTCTTTTTCTTGGGCATCATTTAACAAAGGACTAAAATTAGCCATATGCATGATCATATCAATAAACCAGACAGAAGCTCAGATGAAGTGTAGACATAACCATATAGATGGCTGGGAGGTGTTGGTGAATCTAGTAAGTTTGTGATTCCATATATTGATGTCACTATTTTTTAGCACACTTTTCAACACCTAAATTCTAAAATCAGGAATGGGGTTATTCTCCACTTTACCTTTTGCCTTTCTGAAGGCCACGCCTATCCAGGAAAGTTGAGATTACAATAAGGGGTGAATTAAGGGGTATGCTGGCAGCAGCTGCTCAAATCAGTGTATTCAGTGTGCTAATAACTTCTGTTGAGTTTCTAACAATACTGCATATAGATTATCGTACAGGAAATAAGTAGTGATTGTAGAGAAATGAGCTCACAATGACCTTTTACAACAACAATAAAAAGGCATTGTCACAGTTCTGTTGACTCCAAAACCTTTGGCAGATGAGAAGAACACTTCCAGATAGATTATTCCTAGTGCTGCTAGGCAAGAAATGTTACGCAGCTCTTCCATCTACTCCTATTAGATGAAGGAGAGTGTGAGCTTGTGTGTGCATGCATAAGTGTATGTGCATAAAGAAGATTGGAAGAAGCAGTGGTAAAGGATGGGGCAATGTTTCCCTAAATGGAGCAGGGCAAAATGCATGTTCGAAGCCTAGAAATATCTCACTTCTGCAAAACTATTGAGCATGAGTATATAACATTAGAACAGGAAATATCTTCAGAACAATATGGTGTCTTAAAGGCTAGTTGATTGGCTAGGAGGCTGCCCATGTGCTTGGAGCAGATATTTTTAATCTGTTTTCACAATACTTATTTCAAATTCTTAACATTTGAATATTTCCCTTCAAATATTCTGTTTTCTTTTGGCTAATTATTTATTTTCTGGAAAATCTCCCTTGCTAAGTGCAAACTTTATTTTTCAGCATTTTCACTGGAAAATATTTTTCAGTGATAATGTATCCGTTAGGCACCATCCTGCTTGCTCCCAGAGAAGCTTTGGATGACAACCACTGCGACCTGTGGAAACAGAAACAAAATGATGTATGATCCAGCTTCCTTCTGTCAAATGTTTCATGAGTTTTTCCTCAGATTTTAAATGGAAAATATCCCCAAAACACTAAAATCCCAACCTTCTTTGGCTAATTTCCATTGAAAATAGACTATTGGCGTAAGACATCTGCTTACCTCTTTTCTTCCTGCCATTGGTTCAGGGATGCATTAAAAAAAAAATCAGATGGCAACCTCAACCATGTGATTGAAGCCCCATCCATGATACAACTATCACAGTACATATAAAAACAGGGAAAAGTTTTGATCATGGCATGGCCGCCATTTTGATCTTGTTTATTTCTCCCCATGGACATTTCTGCAATGGTTTATCCAAAAGGCCCCTGGTTGCCTTCTTCTCATCCTGGAAAAAAAATGAGCTTCCTTAACTGGAATGTAATGGGACATCTATAGAAAGACAGTTTGGGAAAAGAAAAACAAGGACAACAACATGATTGCTTAAATTTATATCTAGCTGAGATCTAACCATCTCCGTATACTGTCCCCAGCCGAAAATGTGTGGCACACAACATTCCGGGCCCTGATTATAATGCAATTCTATACACATTTTACTCAGAAATAATTCTCACAAGGTTTGTTGAGGCTTACACTTGGAGGAGTGCAAATAGAAGTCAATACCCATAATTGGAAAATACTTAATGTTTTTAAAAGCAAACCTGTATGGATATGAATACAAAAATTGAATGGAATCAGATGTTGGAGTTGAAAAGCGATACTCCTTAATATCTGGGTTTGTTTTCCCCAGGGGCCCAAAAGTTGATGTTGTTTAAGGACTAGATCCATTTGTTATCATGTTCCTCTTGAATTGGTGTGATCTTGTTTTCAATAAACTGATGTTTCCAGCTATTTCTTGTGGATTTTTTTTCCCTCCTCCGGTTTGTCAACACTATTAAAGTTCATGTCTTTTTGGATTAGTAATTAAAGATTACTTAGATAATGGACTGCTGTTCATAATCCTCAACTTGTCTTACATTAAGAATTGTATTTCTATATTGCTGTAACACACACTGAGTTTTGTTACGAAGGAGAGATTTTTGAAACAGCATTAAAGATTAGGAACAGATGATCAATAGATTAATATATGTTTAAGAGTAATTCTGTGTTTGTATCTTTGCTTTTAAACATAAAGCATAGTCTTTTTATAACGAAAAAGAATAGCTGATAATTTGCTTTTTACATAGGCCATGTACAGATGCATGGTGACGGAGTCATGAATTGATATGCATTATCATTTATAGGCAACTAGGTAATTTTATATCTTATGTGTTAGAGAGGAACTTTTGAGATTACTGTATATTTTCATTGGAAATAAGAACTATTGTTTTTCTGAAAAGCATATATAGTTTCAATAATAATAAGGAGAAGTAGAAAAGTACAGATCTTTGACTTACAGTCATTCATTTAGCAAACATTCAAAGTTGTTTGCTAAATGGCAATGCCACTAAAAATACTTACAACTAAGTTGCCTCCTGGAAAAAAAAATCTTTGGGACTATTACTCCCAAAGTACCACTGGTGGACTAGTCTCTAAGCCCAACAAGTTCCAAGCAACCCACCTCCTTCTCTTGTAGTGGATCTTGCAAAATTTCATGCGTGTAGCTTTCCTGTGTGCTCTGCCACCCTATAACTGAGATCTGTGTTACTTCCTGGAGCGGCAAATTCAATCAAGTTTTCCTTGGTCAAGAATGGCTACTTGTCCACCTGATTGGCTCGGATTGCTCCCATTACTCAGCTGTGCTTACTGTGTTTCAGTGAGAAAACAGTTTCCCCTCATAACAAGCGGAATTCAAGGCTGTCAAGAAAACTACTGATTAGCTTTTAAATAAACTGGTTGGCACATCACCATAATCTTTGTATCAGTGCCAGAGGATACAAAACTGCTACAACCCTGGTACAAATGCTTTCAATGAGGGTAGAGGGAGAAGATGCAGGATTGAGCCCCATCATCCCCAGTCTAATGCAGCCCCTCTCCCACCCAGAATAAATAGAATGAACAGCTACAACTAGTCCTTGCACTTATGACCATTGCAGCATCCCCACGTCACATGATCAATATTTGGGCACTTGGCAACTGGCAGGCATTTACAACAGTTGTGGAATCCTAGGCTTATGGGATCACTATTTGTGATTTTCCAATCTGGCTTCTGACAGACAATGGGGTTAACAACTACATGATCTATTTAACAACTGCATGATTCAATTAACAAGTATGGGAAAAAGGTTGTAAAATTGAACACATTTAACAACCACCTTTAGCAATGGAAATTCTGGTCCCAATTGTGGATGTAAGTTGAGGACTACCTGAAGATTTATCAGTAGGCAAACAGAATGATAAGTACAAGTATCTCCTTAAATATCCCAGAATTCTTATCCAAGGTCATGCTGGCTAGCCCAGACCATATGCAAACTATACAGATCAGTCTTTGAAAGTTCTTCCAACTGACAAAGCAATTTCCCAAGACCTTTCTAGAAACAATTCAGCTTCATCAGGGACTTGTGAAGGCTTTCTTAACTGTTCCAGCATCCTGTGGAAATCCAGGATGAGAGACATTCTAAAATTAGCCAGGCAGTTATCTCTCTACATGTAACTTCTTCATCTTCTGGTACTACACAGCTTACATTGGGCACTAAAATTAAATGTTTTGCAGAATTTAGCAGTGGCAACTGGTAAAAACTCAATTCCCTAATCTTCCTGCAATGTTACTCCAAGTCTTCCTAATTTATGAGGTAAATACTTCAGAGTTCAGATTATATTAGAACAGTTATATTTCTTTCTGACAGAGACTTTTAAATTCACAAGACAGCCAAAATTCAAAATTGACAATTTCTTTATCCACCGCTCCACTTCCACGAACCTCAAAAGTGTTGGATGTCTGCCAGTTACAGAATTTTCTGACATCACATATTGTAATGTAAAGATGTAGGCATAAAAAATGAAAATGTAGATGCCACTTTTATGCTTCAGGCTGTATTTATGGCACAGGTTCAAGGAGGATGGGTAAAAGCTTAGCTCTTTTTCATAGAGGTATCCCGTGTTAATAGATATTGACAGCCATATAATATACAGGGTAATCTTAGGTGATAGGGCACATTTTTCTCTCTACATCAGTCATCCTTTAAAGGAAAAAAAGAGTCATAAATGATAAAATAGCCCTCATCAAATCATGTATATTCAGCTCAGGCAAATGACCGGACCTTTATGAAATATTCATATTTGAGATGTTCTCTTTTTTAATTTAAATAGGGCAGGTTCTACTAATACCCATCTCCATTTCTCATTAACATGCATGATTATCTCTCCGAGCCAGAAATTTGCATCCATCATCTTATTAATTTTCTTCAGCAGTTTGGCTCAGTTGGGGTTGCACTTGAGATTCCCCTCCTCCCTGCTACCCTCTTCTTTAATTCATTAATATTCAAGCTTGCTTTTAGCGAGCTGTCAAATGTAAAACCCTAGGGGTCTGATTAAGTCCCTCGGGATTTCTTGAGCAGCCTCTGGCACCTTTTGATATTCCATCTGATGCAGTCATTTACAGAATCAGAAGCTGAGCAAAGGAATGGTTGGCAGAGAAAGGCTGGTGCTCTGGGCATCAACATCTGATCTTTTCCCCTTCCCCCTTCAATTGTGCTTAATGACTATTAAATAGAACCCGCATGTTGGACAGAAAAACCTGCTGAAGACACCAGCCATGACTGAGCCTGTACCTATAACTGAGAACTTAATTTCTGTTCGGTTTTCCTGTACCCATCTCTCTCACTGCTTCCAACTGTGCACCAGAATGGTTCTCTGCACATTTGTAGCCTACACATTTGACAACACCCAGGTAAGTACTAAGGTTTTTTCAGGTGTAGGTGGTCCAGATTGATCTACCCCTCTCACTAACAACCTCTGGAGATGATTGATTTGTCAGAGGAGAAACTGCAGGAAGAGAATTGGAAGGAGAAACGGTCCTGAATTAAGGTTGAATTCCATTAACAAAAAAACCCCTTCTTTGTAAGCATACAGTGATAGTACTGGTTAAGTTGATGGACTGCAGCTAATAAGTGAGGCACAATTGCTCCAATTGGAGCAATTGGATAAGTATATTAGTATAAATAAGTATATTTGTAAGGCACAATTGCTCCAATTGGCATTTTCGTAGCACCAACTAACAATATTGAGTGTTAAAACTACTGGTAGCTAAGTTTTCCATTTCCCATAGTGCCCAAGAAATGATAAATTAGGAGCATTGTGGAAAATTAGAAAGAGTAAAATACAGTTAGTCCTTGAATTATGACCCCATTTGAGTCCAAAATTTATATTGCTGAGACATTTGTTAAGTAAATTCTGCCCCATTGTAAGACCTTTCTTGCCACAGTTGTTAAGAGAGTAGTTACAGTTGTTAAATTAGAAACATGGTTGTTAAGTCAATCTGATTTACATATTGATTTGCTTGTCAGAAGGTTGCAAAAGGTGATCACATAATCCCGGGACACTGCAATCCTCAAAAATATGAGTCAAGCATCTGAACTGTGATCATATGACCATGGAAATACTACAGCAGTCCAGTGAAAAATGGTCATAAGTCACTTTTTTCAGTGCCATTGTAATTTCAAATGGTCACTAAATGAACTGTTTTAAGTCATAACTACGTGTGTTCAGTTCTCTCTCTCTTTTTCTCTAAATTTGGTAAGGTAACTAAGTAATTGGCCAACCCATGATAATAGCCTGATTGATCTTGTTTATGGCAAAGAGATGATAGATGGTAAATGACCAGTAGATGGTTTAAACTATTTCTAATGGTATTGCATTACTCTTAAGATATTACACTTCAAACTTGGAGGTGTTTCTGAACTCATCTGTGACAATAGAGGAACAATTAGCTTTGGTGGACCTCTCACTATTTTTGGCTGGTGCCCAGCTGTGGCTCTATTTGAAGAGCCTTGAAAATACTACTGTGGTATGCTATATGTGGCCCTGCTCTTGAAGCAGGACAGAAATTTAAAAAACTTTTGCTGTGATAAGAGTACTTAGAATTCATTTCTAAGTACTTCTTATTTATTTCCAGGGCCAGTTCAATAAGTTAACTTAGGAAATACTTCATGGCTTGGGACCATAGTATCTGCAGAAATATTTATTCTCATAAACCTAAGATCATCTTTGGAAAATCTGTGCCAGGGACTGCCCAGAAGTAGGTCTTTAGTAATAGCCCTCCAGTTTTGGAATGTTCAACCAAATGATTGCCCCTCCAAGTCCTGCTGGTGCTGCTCACTAACATCATGGTGAAGGGGATGTTCTTGGGAGGTTAAGTAAAGCATGCCAGGAAGATATGCCAAGAATATGTATTCCCAGCAGAGTCACCCAAAGTGTGAAAATCATCCTAGCTGCCCAGCTAAAGCAAGCAAGCGCCTACTGCATATTGGACAGCTGATACAGGAAGCTGCTGGAAACAGAATAATCACTTTAGTGACAATGGCAAAGTCACCAATTCATATTGCTCAGGAGAAAGCAGCAGTAAATCACTCCTGTCTTTTTACCAAGAAAATCACATCAAGGGAAAATATAAAATGATTAACAATATAGGTAGCCCTTGACTTACAGCAGTTCATTTAGTGACTGTTCAAAGTTACAGTACTGAAAAGAGAGACTTATGAACATTTTTCAAACGTATGATTGTTGCAGCAATGGTTACATAATCGTAATTCAGACACTGTCTGATATTTATGATGGTTGTAGTGTTCTGGAGTTATGTGATTGTCTTGTGTGACCTTCTGGCAAGCAAAGTCAATGGGGGAGCCACATTTACTTAACAACTGTTTTACTACCAGTAGCTTAACTGTGGTGATCCATTTAACAACTGTGGTAAAAAAATTATAATAAAATGGGGCAAAATTCACTTAACTATCAATATTTCACTTAGCAATTAAATGTTTGTGCTTAGTTGTGGTCAGAAGTTGAGGATAACCTATATAGTGCTAGACCAGTGGTTCTCAACCTTCCTAATGCCGTGACCCTTTAATAGAGTTCCTCATGTTGTGGTGACCCCCAACCATAAA
>JANHFM010008988.1:111225-129463 GCA_032468115.1 Grayia smithii
GGCAGAAGCTGCGACAAGGAACAGGAGCTCACCCCGTTATGCGGCACTAGGGAGTCGAACTGCTGAACTGCCATCCTTTTGATCGACAAACTCAGCATCTTAGTCACTGAGCCACCGCGGCCCTTAGGTGTTCTGACCTAGGCTTCCTTAAAAAGCAGGAAGCAGAGTCTTGGTCCCTTTTATTTACACAACTGTGAGTTCCTTTCATTCACAGTCAGCAAGGCCAAGCAAACAGTGTTTCAGAGGAATATTTATCATCATGAAACTTATCTCGCTTGGAAAGCTGCCAGATAAGTAGTTTCCAAACGCAGTGCAAGGCAAAACTTGGTACAGAGTCTCTTAGAGTCACGAACAGATCTTTCCACTCTTGTAATGACTGACCGACCAAATTGTTTCCTGCAAAAGCCCACTCCCCATTCACTCCTCTTTTGCTTCTTATGGGAGGGGCCAATCACCAAGGTGTGGCTTTACTCCCTAGTTGACCCTGCTTTCTTAGTTGTTCTCGTCTTCTGGTAGCTCTGTGCATGCGCACACTGGGAACAGGCTCCAGCTGTTCCTCTTCCTGACTGCTGTATAGCTCCCTCTCTGCCTCCGATGCAGAGCCCTCATTCGAGCTTTCCCCAGCCCCCGGGACTGGCCCATGTTCCTCTCCAACCTCCTCACTGACTCTGCTGCCAGCTCCTCTGCCTGCCAGTGGGCCACAACAGTTCTGTTGGATCAAACTAGAGGCTTGTTTAGTTCAGTCTTGTCAGAGTGGTCAATCAACCAGTTATCAGTGAGAAATTCGTAATATGAGCACAAATTGCTCAGCTTTGGAGATAAGACTCTAATATCTTCAGAATGGCTCTGAATCTTCATAGCTAATTGCCACGGCCTTTTTTTCCATCCACCATCAAGTTGTCTAATCTCTTTTTCAAGGCTTCCAAGCTTCTAACAATCCAGAACTAATGGAGTTTTACGCTCCAGGATGACAGTTTATTAGAAATCCTACACCCTCAAAGAACTGTTAAGATCAACTATATTCCATAACTTATTAGTGTTTTGGAGAAAAAAAAATAATAATACAGATTTTAAGAGGGGAGCTGAAAATGAAGACATGCCTATGAAAATGAAAAGCAATTTTGGTCTTTTTTATTTGTAAATGGTATACCCTGACAATGCACTGGTTTTTTTTTTAAGAAAAGTGTTCATGAATAAAAAATTTATTTATATATATTTTAAAAAAAAGAAAATGAAAAGCATAATCGTCTTGGATCATCTGTTCTGTTCCCCCCTTTCAATAAAGCAAACAAATCCACAAAAGTAAATCTACAAAGGTTAATCTTCTCAAAACAGTCTTAATCATTAGAACTTGACAGTCAGCCACAAAATAAGCAATTCAAAATAAATGTCCAAATACAGGAGCTAAGTCCTAGCAAATATCTAATTAGTCAGAAAGGGAATTCTCCCACAGAAGTACAAAAGGATAATCACCCACCATAATCCAAATCCAAGAAATAGAATATTTTGTTGAATTATCTGTTTCGTGACAGAGAACCAAAAGTATTCACAAAGATTGAGCAATTGTTCGTCACAAGGTTCCAGGTGCAGTCACACCCCTTTTTATACCTTGTGGGATGTGGCCCAATCATTGCTAGTTCCTCTTCTTCATCCTCGGATTCCTCTGCCAGGGTAGGACCTGCTCAGGGGCTGGAGACACAACACCCCCGAAGACCAGTCCCACAGTCAAAGAGGGGTGCATCCTGGCCAGGGAAGAGCACCGGGGGCACCTGCAAACTCAAAGCTGGCACCCTGCGTGGCGCCCATGCTTCCTCTTTGCCCTCCCTCTGCCACTGTAGTTCTTCAGCCACCTCCTTGCTGGCCAACCTGATGGCGCTCCAGCGTGGGGTGGACTACGTCTCCCAGGAAGCCCCGTGTGTTCTGCTCCTGTACATGTGTCTGCCTTCTGCCACAGGTCGGGGCTCCCTTCTGGTTGGTTTCCCAGAGGCCTTCTGGGAGTTGGAGTCTGTCCTTCTCAGCTTGAGAGGAGCGATGTCTCAGTTCCTAAGACCATCGGAACTATGTTAGGCAACCCCTGTGAAAGGGTCGTTCGACCCCCAAAGGGGTCGTGACTCACAGGTTGAGAACCACTGTGCTAGACAATGGGCCTATCAGGGCAACGTGCTACTGAAGGGGAGCTGAAAATCTCTTGGTCCAATAATGATGTTTATGACATGATTTTGGGAAGTCTAGTTGCTGTATTGCCATACAAGTAATCCTTGCTTAACAACCCTAAACAACCCAAGTGAAGTACTAACTGAAGAGGTAGTTAAGTGGGAAATCATGAGACTGTAACTGTGTTTTCCATCTGGAAAGAAACATGATTACAGGTAATCTGTGATGTACAACAATTGGGACCAGAACTTCTATCACTAAGTGAAGCACTCATTGTGAACCATCACATGGCCATGCCCAATTTTAAAAACAGCTAAGTGAATCACGCTGCTGTTAAATAAATCTGGCTTCCTCCATTGACTTTTTTTTGGTTAGAAGCCAGCTGGGAAGGTCACAGCTGACAATCACATGACTCCAGAATGCTGCAACTGTTGTAAATACAATATGGTTGCCAAGCACCCAAATTGCAATCATATGACTGAGGACAATTTGCAATGGTTGTGTGAGAACACGAATACCAACACACTATGTGATTGTGGAGAGACATAGAACCTACTCCATCTGCTGGTATGTTGGCTGCTACCAGAAGCATGTATCAATAATGACTTTTGGTCAACAACAAGAAGGTGGTTTCATTCTGGCAATTTAAAGTTTGATCTAGACATGGCAGAAGAAGTGGGAGAACCAATTGTAAGTCACTTTTTTTGGTACATCACAAGTTTTGTCAGAACTGCGAACACAAAAACAATCATGGTAAATCAAGGACTACCTGTAGTCAGTTTCAAACGTTTACTTTTGTTTGTCTCCTAACCACTCCCGCCCTTTGGAATTCTTAAAAGCCTGGTTACTGTCTTACTCACATCGAAAACAATGCAATCATTTTGGCAGCCTGGGAGCTGCAGGCACATTATGCAAACATTATAGGACTCACTTGAAATATCTTCCTCTGTGGATATGGGGAGGGGGGGAGTGAAGCAAGTGATTTGTGTAAGCAATATCTCCTTTAGAAGAAAGTATTTGTAGCACAGGGTTAAACTGTGGTGTCCTCGATGGGCTCTGAGCTTGATGGTTTTCTTGCAGATGTTTCATTACCAAACTAGGTAACATCATCAGTGTTAGTACGGAGTCAGGTTTGCTTTCAATGTCTAATATATTCTAGTGGCTTGCCCTTTTACTGTTAATAGGAGTGGTCCTGGTTGCTCTTTAGTTGGCTAGTTTTTTTGGGCAGTTCCTTGATTGGAGGTATTGTTTGCTTCCTTATTGTTAGTGTAATGTTAATTTTAGTGGTAGTCTTTACTCATCTGGGTGTTGATTGCTAGTGAGGAGATCTTTTTTGTTCCTCTTTTGGCTTGTTGATTGTCTCTTTTGAATGATATGCAGATGTTGTTTATGCCAATGTGTCTGTTAATGGCTGATTTGTGAGAGCCACACTTCCAGGAATTCTCTGGCATTTTGGACTTGGCTTGATCTGGGAATGGTCAGATTCTCAATTGAAGCTATGGTGAAGTTTTCTGTGTGTTGTGAAATTAAGCAGTTTTCATCATCTGACTGCTAGTGGGTGTTCATGGATATGCACATTTTTTCTTTGCATGATCACTGCCAGTGCAATCATGTTACTTTTGATGTGCAGAAGAGCAAAAAGCTTACTTTCTTGCAATTTCTTTCTCTCCAATCTGTCTGCTCTGCAAGTAGGGGAGAAAAAAAAACAGATTAACACAGGACAACATGCACTGACCATAATAGTAATTGTGTGACTGGGGGATGCTGCAAAGGTCAAAAATTGACCATGAAGTTATTTTGTCAGCACCATTATAATTTTGAACAGTCGCTGAATGAGTGGTCGGTAAAGAAGTACTAACTGTAGAAGAAAAGAGAATCTGAAGCTGCAAAAAATATACTAGGAACATGGAATGTAAGAAGCATGAACAGGGAAATCTCAAAACAAAGAAAAAATAAATGAAACAATTGTAGACATGTGGTAGACAAGGTGGTAAAATGAGGCAAAACAAAATGTCGGTTACCAATGGAAATTTTGGGCTCAATTGTGGTGGTAAAAGTCTACCTGTAATTCATGATTTATGGTGTACTGCATTTCTCTGTTCACTTCAAAAATATAGGATAAATATACCAGACAAAGGAAATTGCACTGGGAAAGAAGATCTGATAGTCCCAAATGTAAATTTAATTATATATTCTTTCAATGCGAGAGGTGGACAAAGCATGTTTAAACACGGTGCAAAGTGGCTTCAAGTCTTGTTTTGCATAATTTGTCTTCCTGTGATGTATTAAAAGAAGCTGGGGACGAGCTGCTCAAGGTAGCGTAGCAGAGGAAAGACTTTCGAACTTTATTCGTTTTCCCCAATCTGCTGCCCTTCAGGTATTTTGAAATCCAACCTGTCCCATTTCCAAACACACTGAGGATTCTGGGAGTTGTAGTCCCAGCGCACAGGAAGGTTGAAAAAATCCTATTCAGAAAGGGAGACATGCGTAAAGTAAACCCCGAATGGTTGTGCTTGAGCAGTGTTTTGTTTTTCCTGTCAAAACCTCATAGCATCCCCTATCCTGTGCATTGTTATCAGTACTGTATCAACATATTCATTTTTCGTTCTCAGTTTTAATTAGATGCGTCTTCTGCCTGGTGGGCGGGTTTATTTTTTTCCTTTGACCAATTAGGACCCTGCCCGCTTTGTTTGAATAAGAGGATTAAAAAGGTTTTCCTCGTTGGCCACTTTGTCGTCGTCCATTGGCTGCACGGGCCACCTGAATTGCGATTTCTTACGCGAGCGCCTTTCGGTCACGCTTGCATGCTATTGGTAAAGCTTCCCATCAATCGAACAATTTGAAACCCGCCCCACGTCTAGCTCCTTCTCCCAACCGTTAGTAGATAAACCACCTTCCCTTTAAACGCCACTTTGCCCAAGCGTTCATATTCAAATTCCTCCAATCAAGTTCCATGGCTCCGCCTCCCCACTACGCCTATCCCCATTGGCTGCCGATTGTCGCGGACATTGGTTGTCAACGGTTCTCAGCGAGGAGAGGACCCCAGAAGGGAGGGGGGTGGACAGGACTCCCTCCGTTCTAATGGGCCTGATTGGGTAGCCGGGGTTCTAAAGGGGTGTGTCTGATCTTGACCGAGGGTTATAAAATCGTTTGTTGGGCAGAGGCCACCCTCATTAAAGTGAGGGTGGCAGAGTTGAGTTTGGGGGGGTGGGGTGTCTCACAGAGGGGAAGCAGGAGGAAGAAGAAGGGTGTGTGTGTGTGTGTGTGTGTGACGGGGAAAATATTCTAAAAATATACATTTGCAAACTTCCTAAACAAGAAGATCCAGCATCTACTCAGTGGGGGCTGTCGGAACCCCCAAGTCAATTAAGGATAGGTTCCTTGATGAGAAGGGATCTAAGTATCGATTAAGGCGCGTATGTGAGCCCTCCAGAGATCAGGGTAAATCGCGCTACTTTGCAACCTCTGCAGACCCAACACAATGGTGAGTGGCTTTTAGTGCTGAGTGTCCTTTCCTTGCCCACTTGTTCGAAGTTTGAAGCTCGGTCTGTGGGACTCCCCAGAACTTGGGTAGGTTTACATGGGTAACTTTCGGGATGTGGGTAAACCTTAACGGATGGTGAACTTGAATTCTTTTCCAAAAACAGAATCTGGAGAGCTTACATAGTTGTGCTGTGCAGGCACACGTGTAAGTGCAAAAACCCAGTAGCATGGAGTGAGTGTCTTTTTGTGCCTGAGTGTACTGCTTCTAACTAGGGACCAAAATCCTGAGCTGCTTTGTACAAGATTTTATGATCTTTCAGCTTCTGATGAGTATTAGATTTCTACACTGAAAATGTGTGAACAGTTATCAGAGTTTCATTTTGGGACAGGATGGTATCTTTCAGTATTGGATACAAAGCACTTAAATTGAGTAAATGATTGTGGGGTGGGACATAATAGTATTGCAGGAAAATGGATACCAGATACTGGTTTTGAGATGTGGCATGGCCTTTAGTCTTTCTGAACGTTCAGTTAAAATTTTAGATCTCTGCAGCTTAAATAGTTTGAAGAAGATTAAAGTTTGGTTTAGACACTATGGGCTGTCCATGAATGTCACATTTCAAATCAATTTTGAAATTATTTCTTTGTTCTAACTTTATTGTCCCCTCCAAGCTCTTCTTTATTGATGCAGATTATCATCTGGATAAGTGTTAAAATTGTGTGCATTTTTCTTTCTTTTTGGCAGGCATCTAGGTAACTGCAAGTTTTCTTCCTGCCAGATATGAGAAGTTGCCCCTTCAGTGTCAAATTTCATATTTGTCAACTTTTTCACTCATTAGCACTGTAAATGTGGTTTGCAGTAAATCAAAGCTGTGAATCTTAATGGTTTCATTAATAATACTGTTTCAAGATCAGTGTTAGTCTTTTAAATGTCTTTTGCTCTGATATCATCCATTTAGGCCTTTAGCTCTTTTCAATGCACAACTGTGTTTGTGTGCACTATTCCACATTTCCTTTCAAATATTTTCTCGCATTATTGGAATCTGCACAGTCTCTGGGGTTTTGCATGCTTTCAAGTGTATTTAAATTTGGCCTTTTCTCAAGGGGTCAGACTTGGCAAGTAATATATGGCAGTGGAGGAGGACTTCACTGAAGATTGAAGGTGCCTGTGGGTGCAGGACAACTAAGATTCTCTGCTAACTTTATCCCCTAGGCATTTGGATTTCATTGAGTACTTTTTAAAAGTATGTACAAAAAAGGGGCAGACGAAGCACTTTTCATGTACAGGTAGTCATACTTAGTGTCCATGAAATGGCCCAGCAGCTTGGTCGTTAAGCAAAGGTCCTAAGTGAAACCAGGACCATGATTTTATTTCAGCTTTTCTTTGCTTTACAGATTTGAAAAGTAAACACAAGGATTGGTCATTAAGTTACTTTTTCATCACTGTTCCAATTGTGAACTGTCACTAAACAAGGATGAACTCTTAACTTAAAAAGTTTTCTTGGCCTATATAGGCAAACTGGGAATGTGAGGATAGGAAACCACAACAATCTTGCCTGGATGCTTTATATCAGGGGTGTCAAACTGGCGGCCCATGGACTGGATGTGTCATGTGCAGCCCAGCCAGCTCCACGAAGGGAAAAAACACCACAAAAGGTCACATGATGACAACGTGACACCTCAAGTTTGATACCCATGTTTTATATTATTCTCCTTGCTGGATTTGAGTGTACAGTAGTTTTGTTTTGCTTTTGCTCTGAAGAAATAGCATTCTCATAACCTTATTCTGCTTCTGTTTATACAGTCACTTCATAAGTCACTGACATAAGTCGGGTGCAGTCATTCAACCATCATTGATTATAGATTGTTGTGCTGTAAAACATTTTTTTTATAGTCAGACTCTAAAGAGAATCAGATTTTGTGGGCACAAAAAGTTCCTAAGGAAAATAAGTAATAAAGAATACTGTTGCTCAGGCATCAACAGTAGCTCTGTAGAGTATCCTTTTCAAGTTTCAAACTGTGTGTTAAAGTACTGCTTTCATTAGGGTAGTTTAAGGCCCCAAGAATATGTGCAGCTGTATTTACACTTTGACAAAGGGTATTTTAATGTACAACCCATAGTTATTATATTGTAGCAATGTTTCTCACCATTCCATCATCAGACATAATAACTTTTGTGGCTATGATACTGAATTCATGTGGAATTAAAAATATAGAAAGGGAGGCCCATGACCGAGATTAACCATGGCTGGTCTTGAAATGGAAGTAGCAAACTTTCATGGAAAGCAGAAAAGTCATGGTACAGAAGGCCCTGCTTCTTTCCGTATTTTATTTTCATATTTTTTTTTAAAAAACTAGTTTTTAGAATTAAACCACTTCTCAAAGAGGCTAGCCATCAAACATTTTGAAAGAGAAATACAGTATTATTTCATGTAGTTTCATGTAGTTCATCTTGATTTGTCAGAAAGGTTAAAATGTCAATTTCTGAACTATTTATTTGAGATTCTAGAACTGATAGTGAAATATAATTGGAAGTATCTGTAGTGCAAGTGAGAGAACTGAGGTTTCTATAGTCTGATGTCACAAAGTACAGGAAGTTTCCCTTAGTAACTCTTGTGTAGTATATGCTGTCCATTCAGTGTTTGCCGCCAGGGAAATCCCTTGAATTCGTTCTGATCTTCTTGTGATTATGTATAGTTGACAGATGTCCAAAATTTAGTAAAGGTAGTCCTCAACTTAAATTGAGCTCAAAATTTCTGTTAAGTGAGACATTTGTTGAGTGAATTTTGTCCCATTTTATGACCTTTCTTGCCTCACTTGTTAAGTATATCACTGCAGTTGATGTTAGTAACCTAGTTGTTAAGTGAATCTGGCTTCCCCATTGACTTTGCTTGTCAGAGGTCACAGAAGATTATGAACATGATCTTGGGACACAGCAACGGTCATAAGTATGAAACAGTTGCAAAGCATCTGAATTTTCCTCACGTGATTATGGGGATAATGGAAAAGTTGTAATCGTGAAAAATGGTCATAACTCACTTTTTTCAGTGTGGCTGTAACTTTGAACAGTCACTAAATGAACTGGTGTAAGTTGAGGACTACCTGTAAGTAGTGAAGCTTCTCTGGATGTTACAAAATTCTGACCCTTATTCAGTGCAAGGGATAAGTGAGTGCAAGCTGATTTTCTTTCCCCTCATCACTGCAATCCAATTTTTGTATGATTGGCTGTATGACACATGGATGCCTTCAGTTCTACAGTTTCAGATGGTGCTTGTGGAACCTTGCAATGCAGACTTTCAAGTTTTTATTTTAAAATTTGTTTTTAAAAAGTTTTAGAAGTCTTGGGAGTTAGATGTTGGACATTTAAAAAACAACAACTGCAAAATCACTGAATGAATTCTAGTGCCTGAAAAAGGTGTCTGATTATGAATACTTTGTATTTGTTTAAAGGGAGAATCTCTCAGAGGTGTGCAAAATATTTGGCATTTGAAACAGTCATGTGGCATTCAAAATGAGCTTAAAAATACTTTCAAAGTGATAGTCTGCCTGTTTCAAATATTAACTATTATGCAAAACTGTGTTTCAAATTGTAAATTACTGTATGTGCCATCCCCTCCCATCCTCTCATGCATGCATACACACACAATCCTTTAGCCTCATGGACATCTCAAGAGGCGAATAATAAATTGTTTATGATAATTGATTAGTAAGAACCTGTGGGATAGATTAAGATCAGAATAAGTGATTGGCAAAAGAAAGAATTTGAAACTGCTTTGCCCTGATTCTGATCCAACACTTTAATGCAAGAATAGCATGCAATTCTGCAACCTGGCAAGCAGCCACTTGAAGACATGGAATGGGCAAGTGTAGCAGTAATGGACTATCTTACTGCAGACCTGTACAACACATGACCTCATCACCACATACAACTTTCTGCTAACCATTTATAACAAGACTTCCTGGATGCACCTCCATTCTAAGCATTGGCATCTTACTGATTATGTCATTGTCAAGAGAAAAGACAGGCAGAGTCACCAAGACCATGTGCAATGCCAAACATTGGACAGATCACAGGCTCATTGTCTCCAAAATGAAGCTCTATGTCCAGCCCAAGTGGTGATCACTAGGAAGCAAGAACATGGAAAAGGATTAATGGGGCCAGGATGAAGAACCCCAGGATAGCTTCAGCACTGGCTAAAGGCTTAATACTAAGCTTGCTGACCTACATCTTGCTGGTAGTGTTGAGGTTCAATGAGAATGATGAAGAGGTACAGGCTTTTCTTCCTAAAAAGCATCGCCTTCGACTTGTCTATCAGAATGACTTATCAGCTGCCAAGAAAAACGCCTTTACCAGCGTTTTTAGAATAGTTCAGAATAACTATGCCTAAAGTACAAGATGCCTGGTGGAGCACCAAGGCAGACGAAGTATAGGAATATGCTGAGGAAAACCACTTGAAATGGTTCTGTGAAGGCCTTAACACTCTACAGGTCTCAATCTCTGGAGTTTACCCCTCCTCAGTATAATATAAAACTCATTACAGGTAGTCCTTAACTTCCAACCACAACAGAGCCCAACATTTCTGTTGCTAAGTGAACCATTTGTTAAGTGAATTTTGCCCCATTTTATGACCTTTCTTGCCATAGTTGTTAAGTGAGTCACTGCAGCTGTTAAAGTAGTAACACTGCTGTTTTGTGAATCTGGCCTCCCCATTAACATTGCTTGTCAGAAAGTCATAAAAACCTGATCACATAACCCTGGGACACTGCAATCGTCATAAATGCAAGTCAGTTTCCAAGTGTGCAGATTTTGGCCATGTGACCATGGGGGTGCTGCAACGATTGTAAATGTGAAAAACAATCATAGATCACTTTCTCAGTGCCGTTGTAAGTTTGAATGGTCACTAAACAAACTGTTGTAACTTGAGGTCTACCTGTGTAGAGAAGGCTCCGATCCTGCAGAGATGAGCTGTACACTTTAGAACCATGATGGCAAACCTATGCCAAAGGTGGCATGCAGAGCCCTTTGCGGGCACATGTGTTGTCGCCAGCTGTTCTTCCGGGTTCCGCCACTCTGGCACATCCACACTCCTGTTTCGGCACTTGGTGCCGAAAACATTAAGCATCACTGCTTTAGAACCATCCTCAACTGAGTGTCTACTAATCGTGAGGGATTCCCCAGACATCAACAAGCTCAGTGTGTGACCCATGATAGTAGCTGGAGTCACAGAAGTGGCAACCAGTTTTCCATTGACAAACGCCACCCCTGCTGAGGCATATAAAATCAGTGGTGCTCTATAGAGAAAGTCACTGAGGTATTCCAGTATTTGGAGGCAAGGATCCAGGCAGGCTACTTCTGCTGGCTGCCTGCAATTTGGCAGTTCAAATTTACCAGGCTCAGAGTTGACTCAGCCTTCCATCCTTCCGAGGTTGGTAAAATGAGGACTCAGATTGTTTGGGGCAATATGCTGACTCAGTATACTGCTTAGGGCTGTAAAGCATTGTGAAGCGGTATATAAGTCAAATTGCTATTGTATCCACTCCTCAGGAAGTTAAAGATGCATCCCATTGTACACTTCTACAAGAGGAAAGGCAATGGACAAGTATGTGATAACCACTGAGGAATGTTGGTGCTCTGCAGAGGTTGTGTTGCTACACACCAACATCAGGAGCAGAAACATGGATTGTATACAACTTTTGTTGACCTCATGAAAGCCTTTGATACCATCAGCTACCAAGGCTGTGGAGATATCACAGCAAAGTTCAGTAGCCCTACTGGATTTAGTCAGAAATAGATGGTCCTCAATTTATGACCAGTTGCTTAGCGATCATTTGAAATTCTAAGTGACCAATCTGGGGGTTACTGGATTCAAAGTTCTGACAGTTCTCTTCCCTTCCCTGCTCCCTCCCCCCCAATGACCACACTTCAAGCATTCTGGCAACCAAGCTGCCTTTATAGATGTTTGCAACATCCTACAGTCACATGACTCAATTTTGTGACAGTTTTGCCAAAACTTGGCATTTACTTCCAGGTTTGGGGAAAATCGGCTCATAGCGAACTATGGGTTTCCTTTAATGACTGCCACAAGAAGTCGTAAAATTATCTTACGAGTTATGACCATGATGGGCAGGTTCCATTACAGTTGTAACTCAAAAGACTGTCTGTAATACAGCAGTTCCACAATGGCAGGATGGCCAGAGGGTTGGATGGCAGAGAATCCTCCAAGACATAATGGATGCACCCACCTGCTCCTCATACATAGAACCCAAAATCACTAAAGGCAAAAATTATAGGCAATAGTGCAGTTTGGTTATCTTGGTAGCAAACTCTCCTCAGTAGTGACCAATTGATACAGAAGTTAACTGTAAAATAGCAAAGGCAAGTTCTGCTTTCAATAGACTGCACTCTGCTGTGTGGGAGCATTGAGGAATTAATCCAGGAACAAAACTGGGGGTCTACAGAGCCTATGTACCCTTTCATTAACCTTCTGTGAAAATGTAGATTGGTTATTGAATGCATGCAAGACAACTCAACCATTTTTATATGTCCTGACTTCACAGAATGTTAAGCATCAGATAATTAAAGTACCAGACATGAAGTTTTCTCTAGAGCAGAGGTCCCTACCCCACAATTTGTGGACCGACACCGGTCCACAACCATGCCAGAAACCATGCCACTCAAACAAGTGAAGCTCCATTCACGGGAAGCCCCATCCACGGGTTGCAAAACCACACTCCCTCTGGTCTGCAGAAAAATCTCTCCACGGAACTGGTCCCTCATGCCCAAAAGTTTGGGGAACAAGCTCTAGAGTGGGGATGTTCAGCCTTAGCGATTTTTAAGACTTATGGACTTATTCCTCAACCAGCCCAAATTGGCTGGGGAACTCTGGGAATTGAAGTCCACAAATCTTAAAGTTGTCATGGTTGGACACCCTGCTCTAGAGCAGAGATGTCAAACTCAAGGCCTGGGGGCTGGATGCGGTCTGGGGTGCTTAGTTCTGGCCATGGGCACACCCTGAAAATAGTGAAGGACTGGCCTGCAGTGTCTCTGCCAGCAAAAATGGAGCTTGGGAGGGCTGCATGCGGCCTAATTTTCACTGGCAGAGGGTTGCAGGAGGCCATTGCAGCTGAAAACAGCCCGGGAGCCCATTTTTGCGGGCAAAACACTCAGCCACCACAGGTGTCCCCGACACGAATGATGCTGAGCTGGCCACACCCACTTCAGCCCCCCAAGGTTAAACACAACCCTGATGCCTCTATGAAATCGACTTTGACATCCCTGCTCTAGAGCAAATAAATCTACCATCAGTCTACATACTGCTGATGAGCCAATGGGCAGATCACATCATTAGAGGATACCCAAGCAACTCCTTTTTGAGAACTCTTGCTCACCTGCAGGGCAGGAGAAAAGTTACAAAGATACAATAAAGGCCTCCCTGAAGTTGCCTGACATAGACCCAACCACCCAGGAACACAAAATCATTTTACCTGGCATGGCCTCATCCATAATGGCTGTCAAGCTTACAAAGTGAAGTGCACTGTGGAAGCACAACATAACATGAGCTGCACAGGTCTAGAGCCACCAGTGCAAACAACTACAGTGTCTAGACTTGTTTGTCCAACATGTGCCAGGACATTGTCCCCTAATTAACATGACCTGTCAGCTGTGGACACACAATGTGATTAATTATGTTGAAGTTTTATTGATGATAATGCTCAAATGACAATTGAACACTGACCATGAACTGGCTTTCCTTCACTAACCTATTTTTTAGGAGAATAATGTTACAATGATTATTACTATTAATGTTCCTACTGCTTTATTATTTACAAGTAGTCCTCACACCTTGTTTAGTAACTGTTTGAAGTTACAATGGCACTGAAAAAATATATGACCATTTTTCACACTTATGATCATTGTAGTATGCCCATGGTCATGTGATCAAAGTTCAAATGCTTGGCAACTGGCTTACATTTATGACAGATGCAGTGTCCCAGGATCATGTGATCACCTTTTGTGACCTGACAAGCAAAGGCAATGGGGAAGCCAGATTCACTTAACAATCACATTACTAACTTAACAACTGCAGTGATTCGTTTAACAGCTGTAGCAAGAAAGGTGGTAACATGAACCAAATTCATTTAACAGCTATCTCACTTACTAATAGAAATGTTGGGCTTAGTTGTGGTCGTAAGTCAAGAACTACTTGTATTTAGTAGATTTATGGCCATCATTTTAAATTAGTTTGGACGGCTTACAACAAATGCTTTAGTACCATATATATTCTCTTTTTTATTCAGTCCTTTTAAAACAGTTACAGCTAAGCAAGTTAACGTTTCTTAGTGCATAAACATAACCTGTGATCTGAAGTTGGACCATGATAGAGGGGTCTGTGCACTAGCAAAGGCTCAATAATATATAGCCTATGTCTTTCCATCATTAGAAGTTCTATTTACATCTTGGTTTGAAGTTTAGGGGAACTATTTTTTTGGATTTTATGGATTACAAACCAGGGATGTAAAATTGATGGGAAATACTGATTCTAGGCCATCTCTACAAGCATATAAATTGCTTCCCATTCTTTTTATGTAATTAGATGCATATTTTCCTATTTAGAATGAGGTATGGTGCTCTTTTGCATTAGTGTTCCTTTAAACTTTTCATTTTCTTTTCATTAATGAAAAGAAAACATCTAAAATATCCTTGCTCTCCAGTTCATGCATAGTTCTCTTGTTAATTATACTGAAACAAGGGCTTCCAATTATAAGAGGCTACTAATTCTCGCTTGCAGGAATGGGCAGGTGAGCTTTATAATTAAAAGTTTGTTTAAGGTTGCATGTTGGTCTTTATGTGTCTTACAAGATGAGCGGTACAATTTAATAGGTAAAATGGGCTCCCTGGGGTTTGGAAGTGGTAATACTTTAAAAATAAGATGTTCATAAATAAATTTTGCCTTCCATATATAGGTGGCCCTCGACTTAAAACCATAATTAACCTGGAATTACGGTTGGTTGTTAAGTGGGTTGCCCCATGAGTGCTTTTACAATCATTTTTGAGACAGTCATTAAACAAATGCAGTGTAAAGTGAATGCTGCTATTGTTAAGAAAGTCCATTGTCCGCAAAGTAAATACTGATTCCTAGCAAAAAAAGTCATTAAAAGTGATCATGTTTTGGGTCCCTGCAAATCACTGGTTGCCGGGCTCCCAAAATATGATCATGTGACTGCAGAAAGGGCAGCAATCAGAACATTGAATCTGGGTCATACTGTAAGTAGCCCTGTAGAGGCCCATCATAACTTCAAACGGTGACTAAGGGACCAATCGTAAATCAAGGACCACCTTTATCAGGCATATTGATGCTGGGTGTTGATAGAGAAAAGTGCATATTGGAAATGGATACCATATTTCATGAGTTATTTGGAACTACCGATGGAAAACCCAAATAAACTTGAGAACTGGCCATGCATGATGCTGCTTGGGTGGCCTGCATCAGGGTTTCAAGAGTGAAGCATTCTGATTATTATTCCAAAATGTCAAATATGCTGGAAGCATCATTTTTCCTAACATATTTCAGAGATGCAGCTGTGGGTTAAGATGAGAATGGGGTCTTCTGACAGGGAAGGGATGACACTAAAATGGAGCTACTATACTTTCCCTCTACCCTTCTGTCTGTCTCCCTCTCCTTCTCCTCCCCCTCATTTTTCTGCACCTCTTTCTCTCTGCTTCCATTTTCTTGCATTCGCAGTAGACAGCTGGAGTTGAGTTTATTCTTGATAGCGATTTGAACAGTCAATTTCTGAATTTAGTCTGTAAGGTTGCAGGCTGCCTATTCCTATCTTAGATAGACAAGGAATCCGGGAGCAAGTAGCCCCAGGTATCCATTCTAATAAGTGAGTAGGATAGAGATGTTATTTCTATTGAAACAGGTTCTGCCTTCTCCCATCTAGAGATGGAGGCTCTTGAACCTGTTGGTCTCACTTCATGTTTTTTCCTTTTTATTCCTGAGTCAGCCTTAGCTCCTTCAAAAGCAATAATGGAGAAATCCAAATCCTAAAGAATTATCCTTAGAGGGTGTATATGAATAAAATGAAACATTTACTTGAAAAGATATTTTAAAAGTATGCTTTGATCACTTAGATCAAACAGCCTTATGCATTTGAATGATTAAAATGTAGGTTTTTAAAAAATCTGTGCAAACTTTGCTTTCCTAAGTATTCTTTAAAGAAGACATTGCTGGCCAAAACCTATTAAGTCCAGAGTAAAGATGTTACAGTGTCATGGAAAGTCTTTTGGGTATGTTTTGGTCGGTGCTGTTTGGAACATTTTGACTCTTGCTGTATCCAGTAAGATATTCTTTTAGACGGGAGCCACATTCTTTTTTTTAATTCTCCCATCTCTCTCACTTCTTCAGAATTCTAATGTTGAAAACCTGCCTCCACATGTGATCCGGCTGGTCTACAAGGAAGTCTCCACTCTAACATCAGATCCACCCGAGGGCATCAAGGTGTTCCCCAATGAGGAGGACATTACAGATGTGCAGGTCACCATTGAAGGACCCGGTAAGAGAGGGGTACTTGAAGAGGGTTCATCTTTGGGGATTTCTTTTAAGGGTTGGATTTCAAAATTGAACTGTAGTGATTATGCTGCTCCAGTCAAAGAATCATACCGTAGAAGGCAGCCCATCTTGAATTATTGCTCAATAGGAAGGAAGAAGTTGGGAGTTGGAAATGTGAGCCTTACTTAAGAAGATATTCCTCATACAGATTATATTCCTTCAGTTTATGACTGTAATGGAGCCTGGCCATCATGTAATTCATGTTGGTTGTAAAGAGAGTCAGTCACATACCCTGTTTTCCTGAAAATACGGTAAGACCCAACTGGAAAATAAGTCCTAGCATGATTTTTCAGGATGCTCGTAATATAAATCCTAAACCCCAGTTAAGATTGTCAGCCAGATGGATGCATTTAGTACCGTATTTTCCCCAAAATAAGACCTAACCAAAAAATAAGCCCTAATGCGTGTTTTAGAGCAAAAAATAATATAAGACCCAGTCTTATTTTCAGAGAAACACGGTAGCAAACATGATTTTACTTACTTTTTTGTGGCAGCTATTAAGTGACTCTGTGGTTGTTACGTGAATGCCACAGTCATTAAGTGAACCATTGATTTCACTGAAAATCGGAAATAAGTGCTGCTTTTTGGCAGAATTAGTGTAAAAGGGATCATGTGATCCCAGGAGATGGTCTGATTGCTGAGTGCCCAAAGGGTAATCATGTGACCAGGGGTAGCGGCCTTCAAATCCAGGTCATGAATTCATCGGAACTGCTTGTAAGTCAAGAACTATGTGTGATGATAAGACCCCTCTTTTTCTTTTCTTCTCTTTGTAGAAGGTACTCCTTACTCTGGTGGCCTCTTCCGCATGAAGCTGATTCTTGGCAAAGACTTCCCTGCCAGTCCACCAAAAGGCTACTTCCTGACCAAAATCTTCCACCCGAATGTGGGTGCCAATGGGGAGATCTGTGTCAACGTCCTCAAGAAAGACTGGAAAGCAGAACTGGGTATCCGACATGTCCTGCTGGTAGGTAGTGTTTTTAACTGGGTAGATCTCAGGATGGCAGATAGTGAACCCCAAAGTGGTTATTTTATTATTATTCTTAGGAATGTGCAGAAACCCATAGGACTACGTATACATGTAGTCCTCAACTTATTATCATAATATCCCCAAACTGGATCTCAAAGTACTAGCAAATTTTACAGAAAGATGTCAGAGTTATCTATCCATGTATCTGTCTACCCAAAACAAAATGGATCATGTGGCAAGACAGTGACCCAAAAGCATGTAGATTCATATAGTCAGAGATACATAAAGTTAATAGTTTGGAAAGTCTTGACATTATTTGTTTGTTCATTTAATAAATTTATTTGGCCAGCCATCTCATACATGATTCTGTGTGGCTAACAATTAAAATCAATGGAAACAAAGCAAATAGCAACCGATGATGAAAAAATCTAAATAACATAATCCTATAGAAATGCAGAAGGATCTGAAGCATGGAGTTCATCTGAAGAGGCCCACAAACATCCCTAATGTGAAGTGTACTGTAAGGATTGGGCTAAAATTCCTCCAAACCCCATGTTCGAGAGGACCGATTGACAGTGATTGAAAAGATTTAACTGCAGTTATTGCTGCTCAAGGGGACCACGTTATTAATGAAAGAAAGGTTCAAAACTTGCCAATATGTTGCTTTTGATAATTTTCATGAACAGATAAATGTTCAAATACTGGTTTAGATATTTGTTTAGTTGGCTTTATTTATGTACCGTATTTTTCAGAGTATAAGACGCATCTTAGTTTTTGGGGAGGAAAATAAGAAAAAAGCTGACTGGGTGGATCTGCCTCCTGGAATATCCCCAATCAGCTGTTCCCAAAGGTGAATTTTAGCAGCAGGTTCCATGGTTATGAACTCTGTGCCTTGCTTTTTTTTTCTGCCTCTGAAACTTCTGAAACTCAGTTTCAGAAAAAACTTTTTTTCTTCCTCTAAAAGCCTCCCAAACAGAGCTTCAGAAAAAAACCTCTCTGAGGCTTTTATTCTGAAGCTCTG